>UZAF01016128.1:41921-143089 GCA_900617895.1 Haemonchus placei
GCGCGCCAGCGCGCCTGCCTGCGGACTATGAAAGCAGCCATTGGCCGCATGCCGAAAAGGAGAATGCCGCGATCGGGGAGAAGTTCCGTTGCCCCGCTGCCCATCTCACCCTCTAACTATATTTTCACCGAATAAGGCTTCATCGCCCTTTGTGCAGTGCTATCTATAGAATGTGAACTTGGTGGTTATCGCCAACATAAACGAACTTTTCATAACATGGAAGTCTACGTCTACAGGAAGTGGGGTTGAGGACTGCGTGGCAGGGAGGCACACATGGGCACTCAAGTTCGCCGACAGACGTACTAAACTGATTAAAAACATATAATAGAAGTAGTCCATGGTCATTACTTCTGACCTTACCTTATTATAGATCAAATCAGAGATCCGATTACTCTCGGCTATCATTTTCAGCATCTTGATTCTGATTGGGGGTGCGATTGTTTTTATTACTTTGGCTCTGTTATTACTGCTGGTAGTGATTATCGTCAGAATCAGAAGGAGTAAGTCTTAACAGCGTTGGTCCCTTTCTTGAATCTCCTCCAAAAAGATTTGAGTTGAGCTTAACTTTTCAGAACGCGCGAAACAAAAGCCCAAAGAAGGACCCGTCGCGGTGTGTTTCTTACCATTCATTTCAGAATTGGACATTGCACAGTGGACACTATTTTTAAGTAGATTATCCATACAATTACTAGTCTCACTGAGCTCTTCCGATCAACCGCGAGTAGTACCTCTTTCATCAGAGACCGCGTTTTCAACCACCATCGCTACCATCGCTGAAGGATACCACTCTTGGACTTATTCATAAAAACAGCTCCACTGATGAAAAATTGGTAGTAGTACCAAGTTTGACCCAGCCCCCTCAACGAGAGGTTGCAAAAACATGCTGATCTGGAAATACCCTTTTTCTCTTGAAGAATAAGTCCAATCTCGGAAGCTTCCGTTGCACGGGAGTGATTCCTCTGAAGCCACAGCGCGGGATGTTATACATATTACACATTTCGGACGGATGATGGAAGATATGGTTCAGAGTAGTGCAAAATTGAAGAAGAAAACGCGAAAATCGGCGCATATAGAGAAATATAAAGCTCCGAAAGTGGCAAAATTAGGGATTGCGCGAGAACGTGACTACAAAAGTTTCATAGAAGGGTATTTGGACAAATTCAAGGCTGGCTACGTAAGCTGCCTGCTTACAACTGGTGCGTCACCGGTGCAATTGGTTCACACTACAGTCTCTACGACGCCGTGAAAACTCGTCCTCCCTTGGGTGTGTACTTCGGCTTGGTCGGCTTTGGGGTCCTTATTAGGCTCTATCTAGGTCACTTTTGTCCCGACAACGTCCTTTATGATATCCTAGGAGGTCACAGCTTCATCTTATTAAGAAATCTTCGGGACCAATTTTATCGTGGACTGTGCCTTCAAGATTGAACTGGGTGGCGGAACTTCTCCCCGAATTCCCATGACCTGCGACAGTGGTTCCCCGGCGACCCTCCGTATCCTTCCACTGGGAATTCGAATCTTCCCCTTCACAACGCGTGCGACGCGCGCGACACGCCCTTCGGGGAGATTATACCGGACTTGATTGATCTCAATCTTCTGAATCTTCCCATTCATCTTATGATCACATCTCAATCGATATTCAATTTTTAAGACGAAGCAACCACGTAAAATGGAAAGTGAAGATTTAAACAGAGTGAAATTCCAAACCGCGGGGCCATTGGTGATGAATCAAAAGCTGAGAGGTCCAGTGGTATGTTTTTATTTTGTACTACTACTAGTGCTACTACTTTTTACTAATGAGTTATCGAAATCCACAAAATAGGGGTACAGTGCGTGGGGAACGAAATGGTCGCGTCGCGGTGAGAGGGGCGTCGCGCGCGAAGGAATGTAGCAGGATGCAGCAGTAGGTAAGAAATACGAGAACAAAAGTCCTAATAGTAGAATTGTGCATAAAATAATGATCGCATATCGATTGAGCTGTATGAAGAACGCTAGAGCTGTAATAACGGCGAATGAGTATTCCGCGACAGCCGCGTGTGGCAAATCGATTACCCAAAATCGTTCCTAACGCCCGTCTTCCACAAAATAGCACCACCCACTCCCGAAACACCATCGTGGATGGTTCGCGCCTTTAGTTCAGAATACATCAAGCATGAACATGCGGCTAGTGGGCTTCTAAAGCGGCCCCATCCTCGCAAGGATTCCCAAATGACGAAATGAATCAATCACCTATTTGAGGCAGTGCTCGAGCTGTGACTTGACTAATTCGGCATTGATTCACTCGATCACAATACCGGAGAATTTTTCGTCTAATTGAATATTACATTTTCCCTAAAAATGCATATTCAGTGTGCTTCAACTGCGTTGATGCACGATGTGGAAAATTGTGAAATCAAACTTGAAATACGGTGTAACAGAAACCAACATCAACTCTTTTTCATTCCTTTTACGCTGGTTGCTAGTGATCCTACCATAAAAGTCTCGAAGTCTGAAAGACCGTAGAAGTTAAAGTCTTTGAAGTTGATCAATTTCTTCTGAGGGGTGCCACCTCCCCTCCCCCGCATTCGACTCCCACTCAAAATCGTACTGGCGTTTTGAATGTGTATTGAATGCGTACAATGAACTGCGGTGGCTAGCCGATATACATTGGAGGTACTTTTATGCTCCGGACGGATCTGGTGCCAATTAACCAACTCCGAAAGGCTCGGTTGGCTTAAGTGGATATCAATCAATCCGGGATTTGAACCTATTACAATGTTTTTGTGTTATCGCGCCACTTGCCGCAACCCCACCTCCGCCCTCCTACCATTTAAGCTGGATTATTTGCTTTTCTCATTTTACTCCTGACTCTTGTCAAGTATAATTAGTGCTAGCATACGTGCTTTTGTCTATTACAGGAACCTTGAATTTCAGAAACATGCTCTTGACGACGAACGTTCTACGGTACTGAAAGGTGTGGAATTTGATGCTGGTCAGAACGAAATAGTTGAAATCGGGTCAAACATAGAAGTGGTCGAGGTTTGTAATCAATGTTCTTTCATTACTTCTTACAATGAATAGAGAAGCTTCGAATTCGTCCCATAAGGGCAAATGACGCGATACTTAAAGGCACCGTTAGCAATAAATTTAAGGTACCCTTTTTTGACGGGAATTCATAGAACTACTCTAGAATAAAGCGATAACAACGAAAAAAAGTGCAAAAAACGATGATTAAAAAGAATTACAAAGGGTCAAAAAAGAGCTGGAAAAGGGGGGGGGGGGGGGNGGGTTGGACGAGTTTCACATTGGAAGAACTGGCAATTTGCCAACCAGCTTATCGACTTTTCACCAACTTCGCTCCATTGCGAATGTGGTGAAGGACAATTAGAACTCGTAGTCAGCCTAGCGAGGGGCGGAGGCCTCCCATCCCCCACTGTTCCTGCCCTTATTGTGCCCTATCCAGCCGTTTTCCGACCTCATTCCTGCACAAATGGTATCAGAGCGGGCTTCGAATTCAAACCATGTGCAAATCTCCGAAACCATTTTTTCGTGAACAGTGCCTTTAAGGAATGTTTGTGTAAGAAAAAAATAGAAGCCGAAATGAATCTACGGAAAACATAGGCATGGTCGCCTAGGCGTTCTTGAGCTCTGCTAACAGTAGTCAAGCCACTTGTAACTAACTGTTATTAAGTGTTTGGTCACAAACAATTGTCCTGATTTAGTCGAAAAAAAATGCTCCCATTGTAGTTGTCATTGTTAATATTATAACTTAAAATGGCGAAAAATTCGCCATTAGGCTACTGGTGTGTCTCTATTCTTCCAAGCCTTAACCCCTTAACCTTATGCGCAATTAATCTCAGCAAAGGTCAGCGGATCCTGTCACAAGCCCTCCAGTGACTTACTGAAGTTCTTTAATTATTTTCTTTTTCCAAATTTTCCTTTCAGGGTGATGGCGCTAGTATAGATCAGGGAACAGCAGAGCTTGAAAGTGTTATGAAGGTGCTCTCTTTTCCAGTAAAATCACTCGATTCATATATCTACAGTACTCTACTGTCTACTGTACTATTTAGCCGAATGCGGCGGGAACACCTGCACCTAGTCGGCCAAAAACTACACGTAAACCTGTAACGATGGCTTCAACACAACCTCGTCCCGCACCAGTTCGAAAACCGCCTAATCCAAGCAAAATA
This sequence comes from Haemonchus placei, assembly GCA_900617895.1. Taxonomy (NCBI): domain Eukaryota; kingdom Metazoa; phylum Nematoda; class Chromadorea; order Rhabditida; family Trichostrongylidae; genus Haemonchus; species Haemonchus placei. The sequence goes on from UZAF01016128.1 coordinate 46,088, forward strand.
CGACGGAACGAGGTGTGATGGTCTCTCTCCGCCACAGTGAAGTTTATTTTCTATCGTCTTCGTCTTTCTATCGATATACGAAACAATCCCGATTGAATTTACCTACATCAAATTCCCTGTTAATTGTACTCTCTCGATAGTTGTACCAAAGTTTTTGAATTGTACTGATTTTCCTACTACAGGTTGTGATCTGCAATAAATGATTCTTTAGCTTGAACGAAATATTCACGAAGGAATAGAGGTGTTGTTTAAACCTACGCTGCTATTTTAATCTCGAAATCTTTTAGGCAAGATGAGCTAAGTTCGCTCGAAGTCAGATAGGAATTACCGTAGTTTTATAACTTATGGTGGTGAAAATGTAATTGGGGAAGCCGCTTATTCAATACTGAAGCTAGAGCGCGAAGAAAGCCACTATGGAATCATGGAGTCTATCGCTCCTTTTTGGCGCTCTAGCGCTTGTTGGCTATTGTAAAAGAGCGGTATTCTTTACTACTACACTCGGGGTAGTAAATTAAATAGGGGATTTATTTATTTATTTATCTATTTATTTATTGGGCTATTGTTGAAGTGACATACAACAGTAAGGTTCGAAATAGCGTCAGAGTTACAATAGAATAAAATAATGTATCATATACTATTAATATGAAATAGAAAGGAAGGCGGAAAACGAAAAAAAAGAAATAAAGGTGGGGGGTTGAAAGGGGAGAGGAACAGTTGGGCCGCCAGAAAGAGGAAAGGCAGTGGCCGGCCAACACTGCAAGCCGCATGGATGGGTTGCGGCCCCGGATACCAGCTTAGTAAGCCCGCCAACCTCTTGGGGAGCCCAGATAATACAGACAGCTGCGGGTAAGGGGCTGGTTAGGGGAAAAAATATACAATAGCAATAATAATAATAAAAAGAGAACAAGAAAGAAATAGGCGAATCAACTACATTAAATAGAATTGTACAGCGCATAGAGTAGAAACTTCAAGAGAAAAAAAAAAACGCAAGAAATAAAGGAGTAGGAAAACCATCGTCAAGGGAGAGGGAAGTGATGAAGGAATGGCGGAAGAAAGCGGGAGAAAGAGGTCGAGTCATAAGGGTCACAAAGTCGCAAAGCCAAAAAGGGGAAAAACTCAAAAAGGTTGGAAGATCCATAAAATGCCGTAGGAACTGATTGAGGACGTAGAAGAATCTAATGCTGGCATAAGCTCTGCAACTATGGTATACTGCATTCTGATTGTGAGTGCGTGCGTAGAAGAAACCAACTTCCCTGTCCTGCTTCCACGGTTAAAGTTATTGCCTCTTCTGTCAGCAGGCGCTAGAAACAACCTTCCAATCTCACGTTATGGCAATCATCCATGCTGCGTCAGAGAAAAGCACTGAATACGCCTTCCTCTGTTATTCTTTCCTTTTTCTCTGTTATTCAATAACAGAGAAAAAGGAAAGAATAACAGAGAAATGGGAGAGAAACATCGCCTTATCATTCGGTGATCAGCTGATTGTGTGTTGGTTCCAGAACGAATAATTGCAGTCTGTATCGCCTCGACACCCGCCTGATGCGACATCGATCGAGGGGCGGGGAGTCCGGGCGATCTGGCAAAGGGCCCCCTTTATGCCCTAGCTGTTGAGCTTTGAGACTCGACAGCGTCCTTCCTTTTATCCTTGGGGCCACTGGGTATTCCCAAGAGGATCAGAAACCATTTTATCGTGAAGTGTGCCTTTGAAGAGTGATGTTTGGGTTTGAATACTAGGAGTTGCGTACGATCTTCCTATATCGTTTGATTTTGTTGGCACATCTGACTCTATTGAATACTTCTCAAAAGGGTCTGCTATTCATTGGGCTAGGTTACGAACGGAACCTTCGTATTAGTCAAGGAAGAGCGACGCTCCCTTGTCGTGGCTTCTCTTCTGACACGCATGGTGAAGAGAGATGAAAATTCATCATCAGCGAGACGACTTTTCATTCAAGTCTTCTTTGAGAAGCAGTAGGTCAAGTAGGAATTCGCTCGCTCGACCTTTGATCATTACGACAATCAATTAATGATGATTTGTCGACGAGGGCTTTGTTCTTCGTTGTTATTGTTACCATGTTACTCTTGTTTTATTTATCTCACAACTTTTTTTGGTGTTTTTATGTTATCACCCAATGATAACTATTCACGAAATCGTTCCTCTTGAAAGTTGTATGAAAATTTTCACGAAAGTTCTAAAAGCACAAATTTTTATTCACCTAGAAATTCTTCATTCAGAGGGAATCCGAATTGCCGTCACAGAACTCGGGCAAACGACATTCAGCTCGTATCAACGGACACGCTACAAACAAGAGCCTTCGATGCACCTTCGGAGTGGGACCGTTGACCTGGATTCGGTAGCAGCAAGGCTCGTAACAATTGATCTTTCAAAACGTGGTTTATTATGAATTTTGCTTGCTACATCGCGAAAAAAAAACTGTAAAGGCAATGTTTAGCGGGAACAAGATACTCTCTCACTAAGGGATGATGTTCTCGTCGTTTTCTTGAAGCTGCGAATAGCTCTCGATCTCCTTCGCTTCTGCCCTGGGCTGAGCCCTCTATTTTGCAAGAAGAACATGAACACTCGTGAAGCCTGATGAAGTCTTGCCGACCGGTACTTGGTCACGTCCATTGGAGCACCGCCTTTCCTTTGAGCGTTACGATCATTGCAGTTGCCTACCTATGCAAGCGGCCCTGACACCATTTCTACTGTCGTCTTATTGCTATGGTCCATTTCTCACTCGTGCACACCTCACCCTATACCCTGCCCCGATCATGTGACTTGTACGGTGCCGTCCAGGACTTCGAAGACTGAGAAGGCGGTACGCTTAAGATGGAAGCAAAAAAGGCTCCCGTTGAAAAGAGAGCCAGGTTCGTTGAGTAGCATTTGTTTTGGGGGATCGAAATGTGAACATTGCAGCCTGATTTGATAGAGAAATAAAATGTGGTCAATTCACAAGGACATAGCGCGCACTGAATTGAGGGTCACATTAAAGCCAAACGACTACCTGTCATCAAGCCGACCCAGAACAGTCCTCCAGAGCTCTGTGTCAAGGGGAATGAGTACATTCGTGCGTCCGGGGATGCGCGCGGCGAAATTTAGGGCGATTTTGACGGCTCTGGCGCCTATCATTAGGCTACAGGATTGAAGTAAAAAGATAGGATCAGCTGGTCCTACTTATCCCCTCTACTTAAACTTGGGCCTCAACGATAATCACTAATGTCGTTCAGGTTGCCACGAATTTCGCCGCGCAAATTGCCGCGCGCATCTTCGGACGCACGAATGTTCCGTCTCCTCTGCCTCAAGTCTCGCACTTGGCGATATATTCACTCAAAATTGAGAGTGGAAACGTCTTCAGGTTTTTCAACAACCATTTTGCAAAGTTGCTGCTACTGGTTTTACTCTTCCGAAAAGATATGGTTTACTTCTGATTGTAATGAAAGTTCTATTCACCTCGGACGATATTTTTCAGAATCGATCTACGCGATGCAAACCCCAAGTCGACTTCGGATAGTTTTCCATCATCTTCGTACTCCAGAGCGGTCAAGGTATGGTACTTATTCCATACAATTAGGTATGTCAGTCCAGCTGTCTGAGAATCCTGTTAGTGATAAAGGACGGGAGCTGATATGGTCGACATCCCAAGATGTTGACTACTGCTGTAACTCTGGAACGGGAATTCCTGCGGTTGTTCGACTTGACGATGAGTGCTTGACTTAAATAACAGCTTGGCCCTAAGGCATGTGTTTCACTGAAGGTGTTGAAAAGGAGCGCTGGCTACTTTATTGAACATCCACACCACTCCTGAGAGGCCTTTCACTGAAAAAAAAAACGAATATGGTGCTCTTCCTGGACAAGAAGATAGAGATTTTTTTAAGGGTTTGTATAGAGATTTGATGAAAGGTATTCTTGGACTGGACGGAGGTGGTGTAGTGGCAAATGATGCACGCATGGTCACGGATTCAGATCCTGGATCGATATCCGCCTAGTCCACCAAACATTCCACATCTCCAGCAACTGGTACCAGACTCATCTGGAAGAATAAAGCCACGATTTGTAGATTGGCTGGCCACCGCAAGGCTTTGTATAGGCCCCATATGCATTTATTACGCCACTACGATTCTGAATGAAAGTAAGGCGAATTCTACAGACGGGATTGACTAACGCCCGAAGAATTGACCCTTTGTTCTTTTATCATTGCACACAAAACTGCGTTCCTGCTGTTAGGTCTCTCCTAGAGATTATTGCGAAGGTTCCCTCGCAACGCGTTCCTCCTGCAGTTCCCATCTTTTGATTGATATTTATTGCCTTCATATCAACTCAATACAACACCCTCAGGTACACTCCATTTACTACTCCTATCCAGACCTTATACAAAGAGTAATCAATCAAAACATTTTTGATTTCCTACAATCTCACAGAGCCTTCTACTGTTACTTTCTACTACAATATATGAATCAATACAACAAAAAGGCACTTTATATAATCAGGCTAGAGCTAATTACAAGATTTATGTTAGTTTGAAGCTAGAGATCGTGAAAGTGAGCTTGACCCATATATTGAGGCCTTACGTAGCTCGTCAGTGTTACATTTTATGGTGTTTAAAACGAGAAGAAAATTTGCTAGAAATTATTCAAAAGACAATGAAAAATAAAATTCACGAGGTAAAGTCCAGAACATCACAGCTGAATATAATAATTCATGTTTATGGTAAGTCCGTGTCTGGGAGCCCGTTCTAAGAGACTTTAAATTGAAAATGTTGCGAACAAGCAGGAACAGTAGTGTAGTCACAACCCTATCGATAACAAGAGTAAGTGACAGAGAAGTCGGCTGAAAACTGAAATAAATAATGAACGCTGTTTTGATCCTTAGCAATGTGCTGTAGCCAATCTAAGAGGTTGCGGAACTTGTTCTGAGTACCTTCTGACCTGCCACAAACTTCTGTCAAGGAAGCGAATGAAGTGCTTGTGAAGATACCCTCTCTGCTCGTGCTCGTAAAAATACCCATTTCCTTTTGTATCGAAGCAGTGAGACTCTCCCACCAAGAGTTTCAGTATTCAGAAAGAACCGGTACTGAATCAGTAGCTTCACATAGTAAGCTACGAGAAACCGCCTCAAACGAGTCACTGGGATCTCTCGACAGATTGGTGGAACAAAAGAATACTGCGCTGTAGGTCACTTTGATTGGTCTACTCTGGGAATCTCTTTAAAGTTGACCTTTGTATAAAGGGATTTTGTGACTAGCAATGATTGGGTTATGTACTCAAAAACATAGAATTTGATAAGACCATTGGCTCTTAGGTAATGTTAAGGATTTGCTAATAGGGCACAGGCCCTCTTGCGGGAGAGGGTTCAGTTATAGTTTAGTTGCAGTTGGGATATCAAATCCTATTACAAGTCGGATATTTAGAGGATTTCAGCTTGGCATTTCTGTTCTGATGCACTGAATCGGTTTGTCTTCCACTGCGTATTTCTTCTCTGAAATCATTAGTTGGCTGTTCATATGGCGTATCCATGCATTCGAGCCGATTCTCTTAGCTCTGAAAATAGATACACTGAAAAAGAGGAAACACGTTCAATGTAACTTTGTTTTCTGAAACTTGCATGTGGCTGTCTGGTGTATCTTATGTTTGGATTTATGTTAGGCGCATCTATCAAGGGTTAAACATGACTGATGACTTTATCAGGACCACCTTTTTTACTCTAGTACGACTCACTCGTGCCACTTTCATCTCCATCAATTACCAATACCCATTCATCTCCAGGTTTAGATAGCATGGCTTATTCGTTTATTTATGTTTACATTTCTTCATTTACACATGCCCTTATTGATTCGTTCATTTATACCATCCAACCTGGGAAAGCAACCAAAACTTTGAAAAATACCTACTAATATTGTTGATTGATGATAAAACGCTGTCAAAAAACCAAATTCGTAGCCATTCCTAGCTTTTCCTCGTATTTATAAACCTGGTGTGTCGTTTTGTCAGTTTGTCTGTCTGTCAGTCTTCAAAACTTTATGATTACGATAAGGGTAGTGGTATGGAAAAGCCAGCTCCATCCTACACTTCCTTCTTACATATAAAGCAGTAACTTGATGGGTAGGTTGATGGAGTAGAGGGAGTACTACGGAGCAAATTGAGTAATGTGGAGTGAATTGGGTACTTCAAAGCTGTGCTTTCCATCTGCACACTCTTCGTGCTATGTATATCTATACAAAAATTGAAGGGGACAGTATATTTGGAAGAGCTCCGTTTTTTTTTTTCGACATTGAGCGCTAGAGCGCAGATAAGGCGGACAGCCCTAATTGTGCACAGGGACGTTTCTTAGCCGAGAGTATTCAGTTTTTTGATCTGAGCTTCAGGACGGAAGGAGGACTGTGTTGATGAGTCAGTTGAGTATCCAACTCATACCCCGTCCAGGCTTTTTGCACGAGGAAATTGTTTCATCCCCGCCCTGGCGCTCCTCCCCTCCCGACGCTTGGGTAAAAATATATCCTTCACCCAAAACGTTTCTATGCAAAGGTATGGTCGACCACCCCTTCTTGGAATCAAGCCAATCAGCCAGTGTTGTATAAATCGATGCTCCCCTAGCTACATTTTTAACTACTGTGTAAAAGTAGGGAATGCGGTCCGGCTTGAGCCGGGCGACCCGACTGGTAAGAAGGAAATGTAGGACGGAGCTAGGTTTTTATATTACCCTCTTCATCGTAATCATAAACTTTTACTACCGGACAGACAGACAAACACACAAACCGACAAACCGATACGTTAGTGTGTTATAAATGGGAGAGATTACTTCTGCGTCACTTCGTTGTATAATTACTAACTTACTCATAATGGCGTGATGAATCTTTTTTCGTGCACCGATTGTCGACACTCCGATATCCTTCAAGTTTTGCTCATCCAGGAGAAGGAAGGCATGCATGTCTATCTAAACCAGGCACATTTAGATAGTAGCCTTAAACGACCTTATAAGCTCAATGTTTTATTAACTACTATATTTGCGAGACAATCTATACGATTGCCTTCAAGCTGCCCTAACTCGGGAGGACGTCGGATTCGGCATCGGAAATGCCATTTCGACCCTAGTGATCTGCTGATGATTACTTATAGCCGGAGAATGGTGGCAAGCGTCCGTTGCGCGCGTCCGTAGAAAGTAGGACACCCCGCCCACTTCGCGCGCGGCGCACTCCACTGAGGTTTCGAGATCTCATTACAGTACCACCAAGTGTGAGTGGAGCGAATGATTTGCACTTGTCCGTGTTGTCTTCTCATTGGCTGTCTGCCGTGGACCAAGCATGGACCGTATGCCCCACTGACAACTGCGACGTCTGACAAGTATCGCGGGCTGACCCGCCGCATGCGACGGCTGCGGCATGACCTAGTTTTGACGGACAGCGCAACAAGGGGCGCCCGAGAATGGGTGGTAGCAGAGACTTCGTAGAGGTTCATTTTCCGACTATGTCCACTATGTGTTTGTGCGTGCTTTAGCTATCTGTCATGCGGGTTACGACTACTGGCTTTGTGATAGTCAAAAATAGCGGTTAAAGTTTTACGGTTGTCGGTGAGAGGGTGTGGTTTTTTCTTCTCAAACGGCATGCCATGCTCGCCACAGACCGCGAATAGTCAACAATAAAAGGGATCAGTTGACAGTTAGAGGAACCTCTGCCGTTTGACCTCTGGAAATACTGGCGAGAATAACGCCACCATGAAATGTTTCCCGACTGTTGAGAGCCTTCATTCCTTAACAAGTCGGGGACGCGCCGCTGTCTCGAGTCGGACTTACTAAGATTACATTACTACGACACCGCCATCGTTCTCATTCCCAAAAGATGCATCATACTTCGTGTTGAGTGATGGGCGAAGTACGTCGGGGTCAGTGTCGATCGATATCCCTCGACACGATGACCCACGCTAGCATTGAACTCCAACTCAAACTTTTAAGGCTCTCCAACATCAGTACTTTTTCGTGTAACAACTGATTAGAGCATCTACCTTGAATTCGACCTTCGTCCATGAAATAATTACTTGTTCCTCTTTGATTTCCATGTCTCATATCATGGTGGTGATCTCACTGGGTATGGGTACATTGGTGCGTCCGGAGGCGCGCGCGGCAAACTGTGCGGCGAAATTCGCGACGATTTGAACGACTCTGGCGCCTATCATGGGGCACAGGTGTAAAATTAAGTAGATAAATAGTAAAAGCTGACCCTACTAACCTGCTCTATCTCAAGTTTAACACCCAATGATAAGCTCCAAAATCGTTCAAATTGCCACGAATTTCGCTGCGTGCATCTCCGAACGCAGCCTGCACATTTTGAAGGACCGAATTCAAGTACTCCGTAGACCATGGCTGCTTTCATAGTCCACGATTTGGCCCGCGAGCGAGCGATCGAGCGATTGGGCAGCGCTTGGCCCTCATTTACAACTGAATCTTGGTCGATAACACGAGCAAGCGCCGCCCCAATAGACCGATCGCTCACTCGCTCGCGGGCCTAATCGTGGGCTGTGAAAGCAGCCCATGGAGAAGTGGCGCTACACAGTATGCGTCTCTTTATTGGCGCATGTAATTGGCCATTAGCGCCATAGCGCCATGAACACTAGTTTTGGCTAATCTTTGCGGACTAGTAATGTATTTGGTAAAGACAATGGATATAACAGACAGATTTGAGTTTTATATACTATGTTAGATGGATAGCTCCATAGGTTGAGAACCAAGGTATTGCTAGAAATTAAATTGGCGTAGGACCCACCACTTTCATATAGTACTTGAAATTGAAGATGTAAGCGAATAAATTCACCGTACCTCCTGCTCCCTTAGTTGCGTCATATATTCACTGCAGCCTAACTGCGCCAGTACCATTACTGGATCCACGAATATGCGAATGTCCCAGGAGAACTCGGACACAATCGGTGACGTGTCGAAAATCGAAGTCGACGCAGAAAACGCTGAAACTGTTGTGTTAGCTAAGCGGTCAGCCCGACCATGTACGCAGCTTGTCAGGAATAATCGGCATAACAAGGCAACACTCATAGTCTGTTTGTGTGCACCCTCTTACCGAGACAGCGTTCTTAGGTCTTCGATTTGGCGCCCCCAGAGCACAGCGATAATCGCTGAGCGCGGAGCGCTGCTGGCCAACCGCACACCGATCGAGGCTGCACTAGCGCGTCCGCGCCACCGCAAACAGCATTTGTGTTGGAGCATGTTATGCTCGTAAAATAACATGGTCAAAGGCAAAGCCCCCAGCGGCAGCGCACACATGCTAACGCGGTCTTGCTTGGCGTGGAGAACGTCCGTTCCGCGCGTCCGTCATGAGTAGGTCACCCCCCCCATCCCCCCAATTTGTGCGCGATGCAACGGCAGCTTTCATAGTCCTCCGGCTGGTCCGCGAGCGCGCGCCAGCCGGGGATTATGAAAGCAGCCGCCCATTTCGATTTTGAGATGACATTACAGTGCAACTAACAAGTGTTAGTGGAGCGAATAATTAGCACTAGTCCGTGCTATGTTCTCTTCGAGCTGAATGCCGTGGACCAAGCGCATATCGCATGGCCCACTGACAACTGCGGAACGAAACGCGCCAGGTCGGCATACGTTGTTGCCAGCGGGTGGCCAGCAACGCTCCCGCTCAGCGCTCATCGCTGTTCTGTGGGAACGCTGTTGATGCCGAACTGCTTTTCTAAAAGTAATCCGATACATTACTGAATAATATCGTTTGTTCCTACGTTTACAGGCCACATAATTTTTTCAGAGTTAAATTTGTTATAATTATTCTTTGTGGTATTAGGTTTACAAAACGTAGAATCTCAGACACCATTTTTTGCGTGAACTGTGCAATTATTTTCGATTCACTTCTGTTTTGAGGTTCATTCTGCCTGGTCTGGATTATTTTATTTAGAAAAGTCTAACAGCCCCATCCAACCCCAGATGAGGGAACACGACGAGAAGAAACTTTTGCTCGAAGGTTTTCTTAGAAAACGAGCGCTTTTCATCCTAGTAGAAAAAAGTTCTACGAGAAAATTACATGAGAGTTGCTGTTTTATGCATGAAAATCAGCCTTCAGGACTAGTGCCTTTTGCGCACTAATGGCATTTACCCTATGTTGAGGAAATATGCTTTTGTTCTATTGCCTATACTTGGAAATGACAAGAATATCATAGTACCCTCCTTCCCTGTTACTGACCTGATCCATTTTTTGTTGGAAAAATGCGGTTGGCTGAATTCATGGAATTACTGCTGAATGATCCAGAAAATTCTGATAGCTCGTCTTCTTCACGTACCGCACATAGACCACGTGGAACCTAAACAAAAATGATCGGCTTGAAGTCGTGGAATGGCTTCTCAGTTCATACCAGCTCATGTGTACTGGTTCAGGCTTGTGGCACGGAATCCGTAACAGAGAGTCTAGTAATTATCCGTATGAGTAAATCATTTTTTGGTTTTTTCTTTCGTTGCGCGTGTCCGTCGAAACTAGCTCACGCCGCAGCCGTCGCATGCGGCGGGTCAGCCCGCGATACCTGACGGAAGTCGCATTTGTCAGGGGGGCATACGAATTGCGCTCGGTATATGGCAGTCAGCTTAAAGTGACGTTAACACGTGCTAGTGCAAATCATTCGCTCCATTGACACATGGTGGTACTTTAATTTCATCTCGAGACCACAATGGGATGCATCGCGCGCGAACTGGGCGCGGTGACCTAATTTCGACGGAGGCGCGCAACGCACGTTCAACGAGGGAAAGGGTGTAACATGTAGGATTATGATTTAACTGTTTGAGCTGGCGTTAACACTCCGCGACGAACCACACATCACACTTATCTGTCATTTCCCGGTTACAGGGCCGTTGTAAACCGGGTATGTGTACGAACGTGCGTCCGAGGATGCGCGCGGCAAATTGCGCGGCGAAGTTCGTAATGGTTTGAACGAGTTCGGCGCCTGTCATTGGGGCCCAAATTTCAAATAGAATGGATTAGGAGGATCATCCGACCCTACTAAACTACACTACTTCGAGTTTGTGCCCCGAAAATTGGCACCGCAGTTGTGCAAATCGTCACGAACTTTGCCGCGCAATTCGCCGCGCGCACCCTCGGACGCACGTTCGTACCGTCCCCCTTGTCAACCGCATGTGTAGTGACTCACCGTTTTTGTCGTTTTCTCTGCGTCTCCATTAATAGGCATCTCACTGCGAAGGGGATAGAGGGCAAACGAAAGAGCTCGTCTTTCTAAATCCTCCTACATGTAGTGGTACAATAGGGTACTGAACTAACACTTTCAGGTTCAGATTGAATCAATGATGTTGCAGATCTTCAAACGATATTGTTGATCTCAGCGCTGTTTCCCATAAAAACAAAGTGGCAAGTAGATTGCAAGCTTGGATTTCCTACAATGCCACATAGGTTTTCGTCGGTGTAGACGTTCTGTGCAGACGTTTTGTTGATATTTTGTCAAAGATCAAGCCTTCTTTTTTCTCAGAGTACCTGAACTGATCAACGAGCAGCAATCCTCGCCGAGTTGCTTCACATTACAACAAATCCATCATTTCCCGCATCTTCTGTCCGTTTGTCTGTTCAAAATACGAAGTTTTCTTAGTTGACAGAAGTATACCTTTCTACAAATCCTTCGACTCTTGGATTCATTCGAAGTCTTCTTTTGACGAGAGAGCGCTCCGAAAGAGGGTACGGACAACGAGCGGACACGCCCTCTTCCCGAACACGACACGCAGAGACTGCTTCGCCGTCTGATTCTCTCAGCGAGAGAAATTCTGGTTGACAACAGCCCTGTAACCTCATGAGGGGGAGAGGAAGTGGGCTACGGTTTGAACCACTGGTCGATGAGATTGCTCCTAGAAGCTTCTCAGTGCAAGGTCATTGTGAGGAAGATAAATGGGTAATTAGTAGTAGTATTAGAATTAGCACTGGGTGCTAAGTGGGTTGGGGGGGGGGGGGGGGCTCTCTCCAGTGAAATAGTAGTGGGCCTAAGTCTGGGAAGGGATGGTGAGGTTGTACTAATGAGTTTCGTGATTCAGAGCAAATTAAATCTTGGCGCATGTTGTTATGCTTGATATGCTTGCATATTATGGATAGTCTTCTTCTGAGCCGATAAAACCTATTTTTTTCAAGAAGGGGAGGGGCTCCGGGGTGGGTGAGATGGTTATCTCATGCAAAAAGCTGAGATGAGATAAAAGTTGAACCTCCAATCGGCTCACCCACTCCGGAGCCCCTCCCCCCTTCCTTTCTAAAATTAGGTAAAAATACACAGTTATAACATAAAAAAGCTATGAAACGTCCCTAAACACCGTTACGGGAAATTTAAAATATTAGTGTTGAAAATGACGTAAATGGCATCACCAGACCGTCGTCTTTGCGTCTTTTCCCAAAATGGGCCTTCCTTCAGGTACTGGCTCTTCCTCAGATATATCCATTATTCCCTTCAGTAGTTCAGCAGGTAACGAATAACTGAAGCCGTACCCAGCCCATAAATCTGTAGGATACCTTGGAGCTTTTGAGAGAGCGCTGTCATCGAATATAGCTGAAACAATAAGCATCTCGAAGGATTATTCAGTTTGTTATCTACGTTTATTGATATTAATTTTTGTTCAAAATGTACAAGAGAAAATGGCTCATTTAAAATCCCTGTGAAAAAAACTTCACTGGGTCTAGGTTATTAATAACTTTGAACCATTGCTCCGGAAGTATTTGAAGGACGGAGATAGGGCAGTGCCATCATCTTAATATTTTTTCATGGACTTGGGAATCAATTGAAAGACAAACACCTGCCTAAGTCAACCGAACTTGTCATAGCACCCGGATTCTTCAAGCTCGTCAGACATAAAACTGCTGGCTGCTTTCATTGTCCGCCGGCCGGCCCGCGAGCCAGGCCCGGCTGGGGAACTACTCGGCCTGCGGTATCGATCAAGATTCAGTTGTAAACAAGTGACTATATCCGCCTCCGGCCGGCGCGCGCTTGCGGGCCAGCCGGCAGACTATGAAAGCAGCCACTGACTTGTACCCAAGTTCGCCCTCACACTTCTTTGTGCAGTTAAATACCAAAACAAAATTCTTAATCTTGGTTGGAATCTGAACGAGCGGATATCATTTAAATACCCGACCATTCTTCGCGTGCGCGCTTTCTGACTTATAAGCTGCGAATGCGAAATATGGGGCTTTTCCTGACGAGGTAATCGGTGAGGGAATGGGTCAGACCTCTCCCGTTCTTACTATTTGCAACCATCACGGCGCTCATCCTCTCTCTGGGCTAAGGCGAGAAGCTCCATACCTTGAATTCAGAATCCTTTCCTTATACCACTACAGATTTACAAAAGACCGCCCTAAACTTCTCTGCGCTCTAGGCTTTTACGGTAAAGACGCGTAACTTGATGTTATGCCCCAGCAAGCACATCTTCCCTAGCATCTTTACTTTGTAGAGCTATTCGATGAGGTATAAATTGACTCCTTCTGAGATCTTGAACTCGCAGCATGCCAGTCAAAAGCGCAACTGTTCGCGGCGATTCAATCCGAAATTTTCCCTACTCGAATGCCGCACCTTCAAACCGAGACTGATTAACTCGCGGAGAACTTTTTTTACTGAGGATCCCTGGCCCACAGATCCTAATTCTGAATCTACAGTTCGCAATAATTGAGTAGTTAATCGGTGTTGAAGAAAAGAAAATGATCAGCAAAAATTCAGAGCTTCAAGACCGTTTCCAAGTTGGTCATTCTTCAGGTTATGATGACGAAGGATTTTTGGCACAGCATTTTCGGAATTTCAATGACGTTGGACTTTATTGCTCACCTTGGGTCGCTTTCAGAAGCATTCGATCGCGATCGGCTCGTAATGCCACAGCTTTGTTCCAGAGATCACTGCAGTACAGTACAGTTCCTATTCACATATCAATGATTCAATGATTTACAACACTTACCTCTTCTTATTATACTCCTTGGCACCCTTCAAAATGGACGAAGCAATGGGAGAATCGATTGGGTCCGGACTTTTTGGCACCTCTGGGAGTGGATCGAATAACGAGCATAAGGGAGCATCCACGTTGCTTTCTGATGATGGATCAGAAAAAAGACTTTCTAAAAAGAAGAAACAATCCACTCAAAAAGCCAAAACGTGTTTAGTTTTCAATGCATTTCCTTTCAATTCCTATAATCAAAAGACACTTAATTAGCTTTGATACCGGCAGACATGGTAGATGGAACTATTCAGACATTTAGGACCAAAAAACAGCTACTCGTTAGTACATAGGTTTTTGCCCTTTTCGGATGGTCTTAATTTTTCTACTTCCGTTTGCGCTCTCTTCCTTCCGCGGTGCCACCAACGTTGGCGTCCCATTCGAATGAGTGAACAATTAAGAATGTATGAAGAACCATCGACAATGGTATCATAAAAACTACGCGGCGATTGTAAAATCTACAAGAGGAACCTCACTTATTATGGTCATAGGCTTTGCTGTTGTTAAACTTCGAATTTCATGAACGGGTAGGTTCAATATGTTCCCAAATAGTGTGTAAATAATCCCGTGCCTTTTGCTCACTAGTTGTTCTTTGGCGAATCTTGTACCCCGTACGCGCCCTTCCGCACGCGAGGGAGGGGAAGATTCGAATACCGGGTCTGGGTACATTCGTGCGATTCGGACCGCGCGCGGCAAATTGTGCTGCGAAATTTGAGGCGATTCAAAAGACTCTGGCGCCTATTATTGGGGCACGAATTTGGAATAGAATAGTTGGGTATGGTCAGCTGATCCTACTAATCTATTCTACTTAAAGTTTCTCACTCAATACTAGGCGTCAGAATCGTTCGAAATGCCACGAATTCCGCCGCGCGCAGTCCAGATCGCACAAATATTCCGTCCCCACGTTGGATTGCGGCAAGCGCCGCAGAAGCACTCCCGCTACGGTAGAACTTCGTTTTTAAGAATCGCCACCACCAATATATACTTCGGCACAGGATGATTTCCGAATGGAGCTTCCCTAAGCTGTAACTCCTTTTCGAATAGGCGAATGACGTAGTTATCCGTAGTGTGTGCTTGGTCATAAGGACTATTGTGAAATAGTTGATGCTTCTTATTGTTCCTTGATGAGTTTATTACGACAACATCATTAGCCAGATTTGCTGATGTAATGCATAGCCGATCTTTGCACTGAGTCTGCCTGATATGTAAGGTAGCCATAAATCGAGGAGCTGTGAGAGTATCGTACAACTTTGGTGTGCATGCCCTACTCGTCATTTGGGAAGCATTGATTTCAAATAAATCATTGCAGTGATTTTGACTCTAGGCATAAAGCATCAGCTTACGAGAATGGGATCGGTGCTAGGGAGATATTGAAGGCATAAAACATCCGCACGAAATCCAAAACGGAAAAACAGAAAGAGTTCTTGGCCGTGACAAGGGAACTCGTGCCGCCTATTCCTTCTTGTGCACTTTGAGAAAGCTGTGTATTTCTTACCACTCGTGCCGCCTAGCTGACGCCTCTACATAGTCCGTCTCTAGCTCTAGTCCTTTTCGTGTGAAAATAGGCCTGCCCCTCTACCCCTTTCTTATTCGAATCGCTCTGGATCAAGAGCGATTCAAATAAGAAAGGGGTGGAGAGGACAGGCCAGTTTTCAAGAGCTAAGTGATGACTATGAGACCTTGTTCACCCTCTCCAGCTTTCGAGAACACTGAGCGTGAACATGGTACATTTTCCATACCGTTTCTAACGGGTTGCCGTTTGCTCACCGTTCCCGGTAATTTCTGAGCCTGCTTTTGATCCTTCACCACCTCTCCCTAGATTATGGAACGTTCTTGTCTCGAAATAACCACTTGGAAATTAAAAGTGAACACCATATAGTCCACCGATGTTTAGCAGTCATCTTTGAGAACTCAGTCTTTTGATATCTTTGGGGAAGATAACGCGTGCAGACGGAACTGCGTATCAAAGGGATCTGTCGTTCGGCTTTCGCACTTCCAAGGAACGTTAGACAGTTATTGTGTTGTCATCTCTACCACCAGCTAGCCTATAATCCTCGTTCGCACGGCTGAAGAAAAGTGACCAACAATTGCTTCGGTCCATCTCTCCATGACAACGGTTGTAATCATTCCACTAAAACCACCCAGTCTATGTTGCAGAAGCTCGGCTGGAGTATTGTGCCTATCAGCTCCTGCTCCTTCTATCCTTTCCCTTAGAGCTGCTACCTGCTCAAGTTCCTCAAGCATTTCCTTGACCAAAAAAGTTTGGGGCCCTCAAAATTGCTGCAACCAAGTTTCTGTTCTCAGTGGCCTTCGTTCCGAGAGAACTGCGCTAGCCTGCTGTTCATTATTTATTTGCCGTAGATGCCGATGATGGATACACTTTTGATTGAATGAGTGTTTGAAGGAAACGGGTGAAGAAATTTAAAATATGTATCCGGGTGACTGAGAAGTTTGCTTCAATCTGATGCGGCACCACGGCAGTCGCAATCTCTTACATGCGGTAAGTGTATCTCGCACAATGGCGTAGTTTTTTGAGAATCCACTTCCCGGCTTGCAAGTTTATAGTCCTGCACACTCTGCAGTTATATACGTCTTCATCCTCCGTCGAATTTCGCTGTAGTTCTAGTGGCAGAGAAGGGTTGCAGAAAGACGAAGTGCCTGCGAAAATGGGAGTGGTGAAAGTTGTAGAGCTACAGAAGAGATCATGTTCGGTTCTGAATGTATTTTGGCATGATATGTCAATGTATTAGGTATTCATGTGAAGTCCCGGTCGAGAAGTTACAAATTTTGTTCGGCTAAGGTTACAGCCTCGTCGCTTCCTTCCGTGAATGAAAGCCAGAAGTGACAGGAATTCATCACCATCAACGACATTTTGGACAGACTTCAGCTTTATTTGAGTATAGCCTATAAAAACCTGGAACGGTTTCTCGAGTCACACCACGTAATCCATAAATATCAGAGAGAGATGAAAGTGAATTACTAATATTTTTGGTTCTCTGCCTCAGACGAAGGCGACAAGACCGAAAGGATAGCCGAATGAAAAGTATAACATTTTGAGCGAGACCTCACAAAAAGGCCTAATATCTATACATTCGAACAGAGCTGTGCTGCGACATCAGGGGCTAGAATGCTTCGCAAAGACCTCCAGTATCTCTATTGCCCCTCTACATATTCCTGATCCATTATGTAGTTACCCTAGCCATTACGTGCCGTGCTCTGCTACCAGCCAGAGTCAAATCGATGGTATTCTAAATCATCTTCTATGCAACGTGGCACATTTTCTCGGATATTTCTTCTATTTTAGCTGTTTTCAGATCTTCACTAACAGGGACAAGGGTTTGCGAAATTATCTCTTTCTTAGAAAATTTTTTCACACGCACACACCAACCTTGCTGCATTTTAAGAGCGGTGTACTCGTTGTCAAAATAGGTGTTCACCGCAATTCCCAGAATAGACTCCCTGGCGCGTAAGATGTTTAACATATTCTCCTCGGTTGATCTGATGGAAATTGCCTGAAAGTGAATGCATCGCAGTTTAGAATACGCATGGCATTGGCCCTTTGTGAATTGTTTGATTATCTATTCTATGCAGTATGATAACAATAGGTTGATAAGATTGGCGATAGTTATGGCACTCACCAAAATATCTTGTGTATTATTTTTCTTTTTCGAGTGAATCAACAAGTCGTATTCTCTTTGTAGTCGTTCGAAATCGAGTGAAAATTCGCTAGATGGCACGTCGAATGAAAGAATCACTTGGGAAAGTCCCTACAAATGAATGTTTAAGGAATCAGATGTGATAGGAGCCTCCTCTGCCTCATCGATTTCTTGTTCATAGAATTCACACGATCTATCGATCAATCGGCGTTGAGATGCCTCCCCTCTTCTTGTCCCTTCCAACTCGCCAATGATTACACCACAAATTCCTATGATGTTATTTGTCTAACTCATTTCTTCATCGTTTTTCCTTGTTTTTCTAGTCTGCCTCGAAATTGACTTTCCCTTTCGTCTTCCTCCTGTTCATATATTCGTCACGTCTTCCCAGCTCCCTGGCTGAGTTCAACCTTAACCCCTTTCACCCCCAACTCCAGTTTGGGTTTTTGTATGGTTAAGGCCTTCCGTCGGATAACGTCAAAGCCCAAAACAACACTTATTGCATGAAGTAGGGGGCCGTTCACAGCTTTTGCACGCCTCACAAGCCAACCAGTCAAATTGCCCGAATAACGCTGGACTGTCCTCCTTTAGCCCCCGTCTAAACCCCTTTCATATTTGGAAGGTTATGGTCTAGGAAGAGAGCGACTGATTCTTGCCGACCACACACTAACTCTGACACACTTCGTACTTCTCGCCCGC
The DNA here is from genome assembly GCA_900617895.1 of Haemonchus placei. Taxonomy (NCBI): domain Eukaryota; kingdom Metazoa; phylum Nematoda; class Chromadorea; order Rhabditida; family Trichostrongylidae; genus Haemonchus; species Haemonchus placei. Next base: position 64,388 of record UZAF01016128.1, read on the forward strand.
CATGAACGGCTCCTCGCTCAAGTCCTGTATGAAAGAAACCCGGTTCATTCCCCACTTATTTCACATTGGCTTCGTACTTTTACTCATTTACGCTCATATCGACAGACGTTCCGCTCTCCTCCATCCTCCCCCATCCCGGTCGCACCACCTCTGCTCCGTGTTAGCATGTTCAGAGCTCAAGCCCTCCCCCAAATTGGGACATTTTAACTGAGATTATTATAAACTAGTTGTTACTCACCATAATAAATTTTCGGATTAACAAGACCCCACTGGCTGGGCCATAGACGAGCACAGGTTGAGGTGTTTCCGATATTTGCAGCTGCACTCCATAACGTTGTGCAAGTTGTTGTAGTCTGAATAATATCGGTTTTCACCACACTCGGTGTTTTTGTGTGCACTGTCTGTAATCAGTGTGAAGAAGAGAGGCTTTGTTCTCCTCACGAGTTTTCATAAACGATACTTACGCGGTTGAAACAGTACTGGTATCTTACGGCATTATGGACGGAAATCTGGTGTCATTTCTTACGTAAATGGATCTACTGTAGGCGCTGCAATGGGGTTTCATGACAGCAGTTCAGTTTGCTTGGGAAACTCGTGAGAAAGAAGTTTGGAACATTGAGTAGAGAGAAATATCAGAAATCTTCATTCTCATACGATTTATTGGGTGGTTCGCTCCAGATTGTGATAGATGTTCAATAGGGAGCCGGGAATATGAAAACCGAGGAGGAAATCATTGCATAAGAACTGGCATAAGTTTGGTCGATACTCTCCACTTTTATTCATCACTCTGGTGGAAACCACTCATTCAATCTGTGACCGATCACATGGTAATGCAAAGGACTAACCTCTGGGATTCTTTCCCGTTTCGTAGTACCTGTACGAGGTCCTCTTTTACATTAAACGTTGTCCGAACAATCACAGGGAACTCTTCCTGAACTGTAACAATTTTATGTGCGTTTTTTCTTTGCCTGGAAGACGTTCTAGATTCATGGAATATCTTTACCGGGATATCGAACTGAGTCATAATTAGGCTGATTGCTCGTAAAATATTGTCCTCATCACCGGCATTCGATTTCATTACACAAGAATAAAGGGTTGGAGCAAGAGCACTCAATGTAACGACTACCTGAGGAATAGAGATCTTTAGCAACAGCATTGAAAGAAATTCCCTACTACCCCCTCCGCAGAGCATTAATATGGAGGAAGAAGGAATTGTTAATTGTTTGTAAATCTTTTGTTAAGATATGTGTCTTGAAGGCACAGTTCACGATAAAAATGACTTCTCAGTTCTCCCCCAAAACAAAAACTCAGTGGTTCCTAAGGGTAACAGAATAGACGCTGTCGGGTCCCAAAACTCAACAGCTGGGGCANGGAATTGTTAATTGTTTGTAAATCTTTTGTTAAGATATGTGTCTTGAAGGCACAGTTCACGATAAAAATGACTTCTCAGTTCTCCCCCGAAACAAAAACCCAGTGGTTCCCAAGGGTAACAGGATAGACGCTGTCGGGTCCCAAAACTCAACAGCTGGGGCATAGTGAAAGCCCCGTTAACGGATAGCTCCGATGCCCCGCCTCGCGAAGGCAAAACAGATTGCAATATTCGCGCCAGGACCCACATATTCAGCACACAGTCAGCTGCTTGCCTAGTGATGAGGCGATGTCGCTTACTGTAGTCAGCTGTAGTCACCATGACCCACGCGTACGCAATGACACGCATTGTATCGTCCAACGCCCCATTCTTCTTCATCTTTTTGTCTCATTCTTGTCTAGCTCCCTCTTCAGCGATTTTTTCGAAGCCTTTCTCATTTTGGAAACACCGATTCACGCATTTTCTTCGCCTTCATTGCGCTATTTTTCAACTTATCTTCCATTTTTCGTCATAATCTGGATTACCCAAAATTGTCGTGAACTGTGCCTTTGAAGGGTTGTTTATTCAGAAACGCCTACATTCGCTCCATCAAACGCTTTCTGATTACTGATTTAACCCACACTTACATTAGGTGGGAACTGTCGAATTTCCGGTTCTTTTCGATGTATCCAGGGCAAATCAAAAGTTAGAACCAACGGTGAAACTGCCTGTAAAAGAATCTAGACACACGGTCATCATATTATTTCACTGATCATTCACAGCAAAACGAAACCTGAGGGTTTGTTGCTGACGTTAAGCTTGTTTTGAGATCAATTCAGATAGCGTCAAGTCGAAGAGCTACTCAGACTCACCCGTAAAACCTTTCGAGCTTTTTCGACGTTCAAGGGCAGACCTGATATCGAAACTTGATCGCTTTTGTTTGTGGAGTCCCTGCGACAAATTCAACGGAGTATTCATGAAGAGCGATAAAGAGAGGGAAAGTGGTACAAATAGTATTTGTTGCAATAAATAATCATATGAACGCTGTACCATAAGTATGTGGCACCAAATGTTAATCAGATTTTAGGAAATTGTCATCGGAAAGGTATCATTCGAAAGACTACGATTTCCGAGAAACCTCATCCATTTTTATCATCATCTTTTCTCCCTAGCTTTAGTTCCACGCAGCCGCAGTGTCTTCTGTTCTGTTAGCCTTTGCCACTTGCTTTGATCTGTGGCATCTGCTGTTGTTACATTGTTTTCGAGAGGTTCTTTTTGAATACATCTTCCCTTTTCTTTGGGAAAACCGATCTTACTCTAACTGGATACGAGCTGCTCTCATGACTCTCCTGACGTCTTCGTTTCGAAATCTTGTCCAAGCGCAGACCCATCTCAACATCCCCATTTCCGCGTAGTGAAGTTGCCTTGCCTATAGCCTGATCAATGCCTATAGGCCAACACTCGCTAGAGCATAATTAACTTCAGTACTGCTCTCTGGTTTGAGCTTCCTTCGAACCATCGTTCATCACAGAAAATGCCAAGACATTCTCTCTTTTTCCTCCTATCGTTGGATTAGTTCATGTCTAACTACAAAACTTAGTTGAATTATGTACATATCAAGTTAAAATCCATGGACACGATAGGCTAAAAGAAGTGTTGTAGTAGAAGCAGCGTTGACCTCTTCACCTTGCAGACGCGAAGTACGTCTAGTAATGGGCGATTTCGGCTCGGTAACATCTCTCTCAGACCTGGGACTTTATTACGCTCAAGCTGAAGCACTTTCAGCTCGAGAGGTCTTATGGTGTCTTTCACCGGATGAGCAACCACCCACGATTCATACTGATGTTCACAGTATGTGCATACCCGAATTAGCGTGCCACTGTCTTATGCCGTTGGGTTTGTGGGTTTTTTTTTTTTGGATAGGTCTAGAAGACTCAGACGAAGTGATAAAGTCCCCTTCTCCTAAAATATCTGGGAGTTGTAAGCTGTTTGTACAGTAATTATTGTAATACAAAAATATTTGAGTATAGCGATTATTGCAATTCATAGTTCCAGTCCATCAGTACTTACGTGTACTTGTTGGAATCAGGGAAGTGAATGTGGCAACCGGTGGATCGCATTATTTGCTGGATACCGCGACCTGCTTTCCCGATAATGTGCGAGTGAATGGAGTGATGGATGTCCATTTTAAGCGTTACTCGTTCTTTCTAAAGTAGCCAAAGAACTTTTGATCAAATTCGAAAAGAGCTAACTAGCTACTCAAGGAGGAGAGCATTGAGAATAAATGCTTTCTTCTCGCCTATTTAAATTTCTTAGAGGCAAAGAAATCGCTAAATAGTAGCTTTCATTCTTCTCATCACACAATCAGTTCTGTTTTACAAGGCACTGGTAAGATGACTGCTAAAAGTAACCAAGCCCGACGAGTTCAGCTCCTCTTGTCAGTCCTCTTGAACAGGGAAGGGGTTCAAGATTTCAGAAACCATTACCTCTGCTGTTTTACCACCTCCATAGGAAGCGTAGTGAAACCATATGCTTTCATAGTCCGCGGCTTGGCCCGCGAGCGACGGGGGACCACTCGTCCGGCGGTATCGATCAAGATTCAGTTGTAAACAAGGGGTAAGCGCCACCCCTGTCGCTCGCTCGCTCTCGCGCTCACAGCCAAGTCGTGGACTATGACAGCAGCCACTGTATGCGTAACGGATTTCGTGCTTTATAACGTGGCAACTCTGTTCTCATTTCATTACTTTGCATATGTTCCTCCACTTACGTATACGACTTACTATACTTATTATTTTTATCCGAAATCCCTTAAGGATGGGGAAACACTCACTTTGACCTGCAGTGCTGAACTGATGTACTTTTTTGCTTGCTCGATTTCATTCAGAGTTCCAATTACTTTCACAAATGGATCTGAGAAAGTAAAACAAAGTTCCCCAAAATCTCGTTTATCAAAGGGACTTGCACAGATTAAGACAGTTGAAAATACATACCTTTTTTGGTTTTTGCACCAATTTTCAGTTGCGACGGCCAACATACTTCAGCACCAGAATAAGATTTCACCTGCACATAAAATATTCCTCAACACTACATAGATAATACTTTCCACCGAATGATGCTTTGCAAAACAAGTTATTTTTACTGTTCAGACCTTATTGAAGAATTCTTCTGCATTCATAACTATGAAGTCCGTCTGATTTGTTGGAGCACCTGAATGGTTTCATTATGCCTCAATTTTCTTCCATTTTTTTGGTTAAGGTAGAAGGGTGGATCTCCCATTGTTGGTGTTTGATCTTGCAGTGACCGGTCATATTACAGTTACGTCAACCGGTCCGTACCTAATGGTCGAGGCCTAATGAGCTAACTTCTCACACAAGAAACTGAGGAAAGATTAAATGGCTTTTATGGGGCGAGAAAGGGGGTTGAGTCGTAACTAATTTCTTTAGTGAAACTTTTGTTATTTACTGTACCCACCCGTGATCATGGCTTCCAGTCGTCTTCGATCCACTTGAATTTTCATTTCGTATCTGCCGTCCTGCAGCAGGACGACATCGTCGGATATCATTCACTGGAAGCAATTTCTGCATTCTCTTTAATTTCTCTTTTTTTTACAAACGTGAATACGGCAATACCAAAAAAATCAAGGTTGAATGTGTGAACCAATGCGAGATACATAGCAGGATGACTGCTTTTCCCAGTCTACAATAGCTGTGCATATCGCTTTTCTAGAACTAAAAAAGGTCTTTTGTTAGATCACGTTCAGCGTGATGTTATATGGTATTCCTTGCAAAAGCACGGGTTCGTGAGGAACTTGTTGAGTGGGTGCCTACACTGCGCTTAAGTCCAACAAGAAGTGTACGAACAACAACCTTTACCTCTTCACAATTCCATATCTCCGTCACGGTACACCAAGGCTTTCCGTTTTCTCTACTAAGATTTGTTGTCGTCATGGATCTCATTACACCAGCCCTTCAGAAGTCAGCGCCGTGGACACTCCTTGATGCTGGGGATGGAATGCTCCCGTGTGAAAACAGGGGTGAACTCGAGCAGCAGGAGGCAAGCTTAGTTTGACCATCGGATGTCAAAAAGGGCGAGTATATGAATGCGGAGTCGAATGAGCCAGTACTATCAGAAGTAACAACACTGGACTCCCGCGAACACCTATCTTCACATATCTAGGATCAGTGAATGTGGATGCGGCTTAGTCTGAATGACGCTCGACATCTAACGATCTCTACGACAAGAAAGTACCAGACCGCATCTATTATGATCAGTTGCGACTTAAGGTTGGAGTGCCGGCTTGCGACAAAAAAAGTTGAAGCGTGCTTCGAAGCAATGGAAAGGAAATTGCTACTTTGAACGGCTGGGGTCACGCATACGACCATATTAGCAACGATGCTACAATAAGGGAGCGTTCTGTACCAACCCCTATTGCTCGTAGAATGTCGCCTTACGTGGTACGGCAATGACTCGCCGATAAAAACAATGTTTGTAAGGTCGGCCTCAGCATCGTTGAGCGAGTTATCAAGGAGGCTCCGCTCTAAACGTCCCTCATACCGCTTTCTGGGCTGGGTTAGAAAACGGCTTAGGGAACGTCTAAAGCGGCGTTTTCTTGATACTTGCCTGAGAACTTCAAGTTATTTAGTTGCTGTTCAACCCGCCCAAGCAGTCAAACGGGAGAAATGGCGTCGGTAGACGGCACGGCACGCCCTCCGGAGGCGGGGCTGCACAGAAACCTCAGGTGGTATTGCCATCTAAAGTTAGAGCCTCATGTACGCTCAAATCTTATATGATTTTTTTCACAGTTTCATCATAGCCTCATGCGAAAAAATGGATCACTGTTGGGTGGGATTTTCCAGTCTCTGTTTATGAGTTTCTTTTGTGAGAGCACGATGACTTCTGAAGTCACGCCTATCAATAAGAAGGCTGCCTGCTAAAAACTAGTGAATGAACTTTCGAATCTTCTAAAACATTCGCCACTCAACCTATCACGCATGAATGGTTCTATGAAAAGTGAGTTTCAGTGTTATTTTCTGAACTTGTGCAAAGGGCCGACCAATGAAGGCATAGTTTGCCATAATTTTTGGGAGCCGTTTTGGAATCAAAAAGCGCTAGTGTTGGTAAGGAATATTACATTGCTCGCGTAGCAATAGAAAGTCGACTTGGCGCCATAAAAGGTTTTCAAAAGTAGTGAAAATACAAGGTTGTACAAGATCACCATGAGGGCAATCGTATGTATGTGATGTTTGGACGAAATTTTAGTAGTAAGATGTTTAAAAGTGCCTACCACTGTCGCTAGAGGCCACGAAGGTTGCTTGAAGTTCCAACATGTGTGTGGAGCACACCTATCTAAGTACGTGTTAGTCCGTGTTATACTACCACTGTATCAGAGACGAAGAGAGGGACGAGTCCCCTTTGTGCGTTGTTTTGCGGTTTTCAACCAGGGAGGTGTTGTTTTTTAACTAAGCTTTAAAAGGTTACGAACACCGGGATGGGTGGGAAGATCCTCGGGAGAAAAGCTGAAACTCCGCCCACCCTAAGGATCCTTTCCTCCTAAGGCTTTTTCAAATGATGCATGTCCCATGTCCGTTGTAAACACGGAGTAACACGTAACACCGTGTAATTCCTTGATATACCAACATTGTGATGGCTGCCCTCCCCCCTCCCCCCTCGCCTCGGACTTGAGACAACTATCAAATCTCCATCAGAATTCTTCGTCTATGCGCTCACTTTGACCGAAAGCAGTGGGTTATTACAGATGATTGAGAAATTTAGCGTGACCGCTTGTTTCGGGAAATCTCTCAACTTAAACTATTATCACTAACCCTCTTTTCTGTACTGCATCTTTGTGAAAGAACTGATAGTAATGGATTGCTGGAGTTGACCACAGAAACAAAAAATAGAGTTCAGAAAACGAGAGCGAAGAAGTGTGAATAGTGTAAGGTATAGAGCTGTGTGCCCAGAGAGACAAGTACGGGTTCGGAACACGTTCAAGGCCGAAGTTTTGCCCACAACTCGTCATCTTTTTGAGGCAAAAAAAGGAATTTCCAAATAGCTCGAAGGGTATTAGACAATACCTTGTACCAACAATTTGAGCTTCCATTCATTGGAATTTCCCACGAATTACAAAACTTCACTCAAGAGGAGAGTTAGATGTATCGTTCGAGTTGTTTGAGTTGAGTAATTGAATCAGATAAATAACCGAAATGAAAGAATGATTCGATGACGAATAACGTTTAGCGAATTCGTAACAGACTCCTTGCGCGATAAGTGACGCTCGATCAATCATAAATTTTGCGTGAACGAAAAACTTTCATCCATACCCATAGATGTGACCTCATAAAATCTTCCAACGATTATTGAAAATCATTTCAACCACCCTTTTGAGGTGAAGCGCCTGACTTATTCATTACATTAACTTGATTGGGGAATGTAAAGCAGTTTTTGAACAGATGGACTGAAGACTACTGTAACATAAGAGCATTCTGATGAAGGCATGGATAGACTCTTTTTTGAATCGTCGTGAGCAGCGACCGGTAACCATGAACATAAGCTGCTGTGAACTGAACGAAAAACAGCTTGTCGATATTGATATTGCTGAACGATAACGGTGACGACGGCCAACTTCAACGACGATGACGGAACCGGTCGGGAGCGACCGTTAGGGTCGCAGAGGGGAGCGGTGATAACTACGTATGACAGTCTTGATTATCGAAAGTCTTTCCAACAGAGTCACCTATTACGTCGGAAACCAGAAAAACTCTCCCCCAAGAGGACAACTTTAGTGCAAGCCATATTATTTGTAGCGTCTATACCTAACCATTTGAATGTCTTTCAGTCAGAATCGTTGAACATTACTATTTACGCAGAGGGAAAATTACTGAAGACGTCGGCTACGGTACGTCGGCGTCTGGACGAATGCAACTGGACTTGTGCATCCTCCCCATCATTACTATTGGGTATTAGGTGGGTAATTCATTATCGATTGCCTTGAAAACTTTCTTCACTTAAAACGACTGGTACGTAGATGCACTGTGTCATTGTGTATAGTATTTATTATCAGATGCACTGTTGTAAAGTACTTTACAAGAGAATCTCAGCGGGACCATTGTGCGCGCCACACCAATATCCCTATGAAGTCGAACGGAAGGCACGGCATCGTAACTCTTGGTTTGCGCTCGTAATTATTCAGAATTCTCGTCTTTGATCATCGGAACCAGGGTCCCGTATCTTCTCCCCGAAAATGACGTCGCGCTCGCCGCACCCGATCACGCATATTCGCGCGCTAAGAAGGGAAAGGTTTGAATTCCGTGTGAAAAGATAGGGTAGCCGCCGCGCCCCTGCCGCTTGCCGTGGGAATTCGGGAGAAGTTCCATCACCCCAAAACCAGGACTCAGCGTTGAGAGCTCTAGAACACCCACTAAAGCAGGGTCCCACAATATTTCTGCTCTACTCGTTCTCCACAACTGCCTTTGTGTTCATGTCGTACTTTAGCCAATGAGTTGATGAAGCCAATGTGAATTCTTCCAAGATACTTTTTAATATTTTTCGAACAGTATTGTTGATTGCCATTTACCACGATGGTTAGTTACTAACCCAATTATTTTTTTGTGTGCTTTGCGCACCTGTATTTGTGTATTGTACCTTCAGAAATATGTATTTTGCCGACTCCAACCAACACCACCTAAAGATTTCTCCGTGAGAAAGCGCAAGCGAATAGGAAAGAAGTAGGTTTTTACCATGGGAGGCTGTCTACAATAGAATAGCGATAGGCGTGGTGCGCTGAATCGAAATGGTCGCTTTGCAGTGAAACGACGTCGCGTACGAAGGAATGTAGCAGAGTGAAGCAGTAGTGACGCAACAATTATGGAACACAGGAATAATAGGAGTAACAGTAGAATCGTGGCAAAAGTTCTAATCGCATATCGATCTAGCTGCATGATGTACGGCAAAACAGCAGTAACGAGGCAACTGGTCCGCGACTGCCGCGAGCGGCGGAGCGATCAAACAAAACCGATCCAACTGCCCGTCTGCCGGCCTTCAGTACACTCGGGCGGCACTAAACGCTTTTAAAATACATGTTCACGTAGGATAATAGGGGATCACCGCATAAGGAAAATGCATTTTTTTGGAGTCAGACGTGTTCCACTGCGAGTTCATCGCGTGCTAGGGAATGATCGCGCTTTCTGCCGAAAAGTGGGTGTGTCACTGTTCAAGCAACTTCAACCTCAATCGACATAGTATAGCTGTCGTCTTTTTGATTATCGATTTGCTCAAGTGGCTCCACTATCGTTTTCAAATGTCCTTTATCGCGAAACTATTGGACGCTCTTCGCCTAAAGGATACGAAGCAAAACATGCTATTTTCCGGCCTTCATGAAGAAGTCATGAAGAGTAGAGTGAAGTGACCATGAGGCTGGGGGCTGTCCCTTCCTGCTACTCGTGCTATGCTCCTAGGAATCCATTCAGTAACCGCCACGATACAACTGCCATCACTAATTCGTATGATGTGTCCAACCATGACCATGGATTCCTTGGCCATCGTTCTTTGAACAACGCGTTGAAAGACGCTGAATACGTGCTCCTCCTGTCTCCGTGAAAGCCCATTTTCCGAAACGTACTTCAAAGCAGGAAGGACCGCACTTCTTGTTTTTTATTTATTTATTTATTTATTAACGGACATGCCATTAGGCATGTGGAACAGCGGTCCAGTGGTAAGTAACAACACTAACAAAGCATACATCAACAACACAAGTGTATAGAACAAAATAGATAAAGTGAATTTTTTGCCTTCTTCCCCACTCCCTCGGTGTTCGCTCCCACGTCACGTGTTCCGTTCAGCTTGGCTCTGGTGTTAGGTTGCTAATCATGATGTCTTCTAGATCCAAGAACGCGTGAAGAGCACTAGGAGCAATTTGTACCGTTGAGCATAAAAACGCAGCAAGGAAACGTCCGGTTTCTATGAACACCGTCTTCGTCAGGTTTAGTCGAAGGCCCATCTTTCAATAAATGTCAAATGAAGTTTCGTTAAGGAGAGACTACTTTCATAGAGCACTTGTTTTGGTCTCTTTGATAGCTACCAGTTTTTCTGCAAGGTTGCCATGCCGACAGATATCCTTTTCGCGAAAAATGAAATTCTCATGCGAGTTTTCATCTTCTGGTAATAATTTGTCCTTCATAAACGATTTTGTGTAAAATGCAGACTCTACAGCTAAAATTCAGTCTGTTGGAAACCACCTGAACTCTTCCTTCGGGATCAGTGATCTGACAAATAACGCCGCAAGATTTTCCGAATTGTGTCGACATTTCCATGCTACAAATTTTTCGTTCTACTTGCAATTCACACTAACCGCTCTTGAAGTGAAAAACCTGGCTTTCGACTTGTCCATATGTTAGAACGCGAGATTTTTTTTTTCTTCTCTGCTCTTGTATTGGTTTTTCGAATTGTAAAAAAATCATATCCATCCGTATATGATCCTTCTAATGACCTTTCAACTCCAGTAACTCTGCTTTCTCTAACAATGACCTCATGTGGAAGCAGTGGCTGCTTTCATAGTCCGCAAATTGGCCCGCGAGCGAGTGACGGGGGCGGCACTTGCCCCCTGCTTACAACTGAATCTTGGTCGATTCCGCCGGACGAGTAGTCCCCCGTCGCTCGCTCGCTTGCTCGCTCGCGCGCTCGGGGGCAACATCGCGGGCTATAAAAGCGGCCATTCCATTGATTAGATGGATGTATAAAGAGGGAACCTGAACATTTCATTTCCCTGGTGCCTGTCGGGTGGCGCAATTTTTGTTTGGTGAAGAGTAAAGCCATAGCTCTTTCAATTTCGTGTTGAGTCGGTGAGATTGGTATTTTAAGAAAAGAGGGCGTCTCCTAGGTAACTGAATAGATCTTCTTGAAAGCACAGTTCACACTTATTTTGAGGTACCCTTTTTGAGCCGAAAAGCGGGAGCATTGGTTGAAATTAGTGCACCGGTAGTTAAGAGAGCAAGAAAATTCGCCGATTTTGCGAAAAATATGGCTACTCAAAAGTAGTGAAAAAGTTGTACGAGACAGCCATGACTGAAATGACATGGAAGGGATATTTGGACGAGTTTTTCAGTGGTTGCAATTGCGCCAACAGCTGACTTCATTATACCAAAACTGCCCAGTATTGCTTTTCACTGTCGCTATGGGTCATGACAAGTTGCTTGTCCTTGTGAATGGTGCCGCTTCTACAAAATCGTTGAAGCTCGTCCGCGCATACACAGGAGACAACATTTGAGCCTCTATAACACCCTATCTAGACCGTTTTCCGTCCTAACAGAGCCACATATGGTAACAAAAGGGGCCTCGAATTCATACTGTGGGGGAGTCTCAGAAACCATTCCTATTGTGAACTGTGCCTTTACGTACTCACCACTTTAAGGCACGGTTCACGATAAAAAGGGTTACTGAGTTCTTCCCTTAGGAATACTCAGTGGCCTCCACGGGTGGTAGAAGGGTCCCTCTCTCTCCCAAAATCTCGACGGACAGGGCATAGTGGAAGCCCTGTTGCTGTCTTGAGTCGCTTTCCTGCCTCTCGATCGATGTGTCGTCAGACGAGTGTCGAGGCAATACAAATTGCGAATATTCGTTCCAGGACCCACACGCAATCAGCTGATCGCCGAGTGATGAGGCGATGTTTTTCTTCGATTCTTTTTTCCCCCTATTATTCTTTTTGCTGCCGCCATCTCTTATTTAATTTCCTGTTTTTTATTTACTTATGCTTAAAAGAGGGCGAATTTTTGCTTACCATAGTCAGATATTTGCACCAGGACCCACACGTACGAAAGAGCGCACCATGCGTGCTCGTCCAAACGCCCCACTCTTCTTCATTCTTCTGGACTCATTCTCGTTCAGCCCCTTTTAACGATTTTTCGAAGCCTTTTTTCACTTCGGAAACCCCGATCTACGCAGTTCCTTCGCCTCCATCGCACTATTTTCCATTCTATCTTCCATTTTCGTCATAATCTGGTTTACCGGAAATTATCGTGAACTGTGCCTTTAACCATTTAATTAGCTGCTAAGAAGTTGAGTGGAGCGGATAATTCATGCCGTGCGAAAGACCATAACAATCGCAATATCTAGCTCCAGTGTGGAGTATTCCAGACAGCGGACGAATTACATGGGGCAGACGTTAATGGTGGCTTGCGGCTAGAAACGATCAGCATGAGAGTGCGAGGATGAGTTACTACATAGCAAAAGATTCACTGTGATGCTGAAACTGCTTTCTGTGAAAGTAATGGAGGGCAATGGGAGCCATAGTCCTCACCATGTGTGAAAGTAATAATGTTAGCAGTGGCTCGAAAATTATATGAAGCAGAAAAATCGGTGGTTGTAAAAAGATAAAATTGCGGAGTTCCAGGATTCCTACAATTCTCCACCACGAGGAAACGAAAACCCTCTACGGCCACTTGGTTCATATAGTAACCCTGCCGCGGCTCCTGACTGGAGTAAGCTGTCTCGTCACAGCACTGGCTGCTTCTATAGTCCACCATTTGGCGAGCGACCGGTCGCGCGATCGGTCGAGGAGGCGACGCTAGCCGTAGGCGCCGCCGAGCGACTAGTCGCGCGATCAGTTGAGCGACCAGTCGATCGGTCGCTCGCCAAATCGTGGACTATGAAAGCAGCCACTGCTTTCCGGTCACTCCATTTACTCTCCCAAGCACTTGCCCTTGCCCAAAATTCTTTACCCCGCATCGTATACGTAATTGGTCGAGAATTTGCGTTTTCAGAGGGGGACGGAACATTCGTGCGTCCGGGAATGCGCGCGGCAAATGCGCGGCGAAATCGTGCCGCTCTGAACGACTCTAGCGCCTATAGAGTATACTAATAGGATCGGCTGGCCCTACTGAACTACTCTACTTAAAGTTTGTGCCCCAATGATAGGCGCTGAAGTCATTTAAATTAGCACGAATTCCGCCTCGCGCATCTCCGGACACACGAGTGTACCCGTGCTCGTTTTCAGATAGGATTGTGAAGTCAAATGGAATATGGGCCCATTTGACGGCATTTTGTTTTATCGTAAATTCCGTCTCCAGTAAGAACCGAGTTCCCGTTACCAAACCTCGTTCCTGTCTCCACTACGACGAGAACCTTGGCGAAAAATAATAAACTCCCATGGATCTCTGAGCTTGCAACTCTCAATCCCAGGTGAAGAAGGGCTCACCAGTCCAATGTTGAGGCAGAAGTTGTGACAAGTTTCTATAACTCGCAATTCAGCCACGCTGTGCTTCCTGTGGCTCGTTTAATCCCTTCGCAATAGGTGGACGAGCACGAAGCCCTCCCTTGCGGCGCCTTCAACCAAGTTCGCGTCAATGGTGTCGACTGACGCGGAGAGAGTGCTGGCTTTCTTTCTCGTACACGTCAGCGGATACTAAGCTGACGCGACTCTTCAGTTCAGTTACATCGTAAGGCGGTGGGTTCTGCTCCTTTCGAGTGTGGTCAACCTCGTTGTGATTGTGTTAATTGATGTAGTTGAATTGTTACGCCTCCCATAGAGTTCATAGTTTTCTTCTCTATTTTATGTTTATCTCAATGACTGTGAAGCTCTTAACAAAATGGTTCAGAGTCGTGGATGCGAAGATGCTGATCGGTCTGCTTTTCATTCTGGTGATTGCGCTTGGTGATGCACAGCAAACTTGTGAAGGTAATGAACTTTTATTTAATGTTCGATTAATAATTAGGCTTTATTCCTCTAGGATTTTCTTGATTCAGTCAATGGGACTCACCCTCACATATTATACATGTAATGAATAAAAGTTATTAATAGAATCAGAGAATGGAATTGAGGAGCTTTGGGACCCGTAAAGTGCCGATCATCTTGAAGTAGTGAAAGCGTAGTCTTTATGTGGTTTTGAGAAAGCGCTTATATTTCAAACAACATCTGTAAAAAGCAGCTCATATTTATGAATGTTCCTGAACATGCTTTTACAGAGCTCATTCTGCTCTTTAGTTTCAGCAATACTTTCTAGGTATTGGGTGATTTTCCAAAATCACAGTATTTTTATTTAAGACCGGTGGCTTGAAATTCATTGTGCAATAAATTTCACCAATGTTTAAAGTGTGGCAGTAATTACCCACCCTTGACTCAACATTGTAATCTTTTTTGCAACCCAAGACTGCTGGTGCAGACAAAAGGGATGGAAAGATGTGATAACCTGCTTTCTATAATACTTTACCACCTCCAAGTTCCGTTCTGTATGGCTGTTGTTCTGGAATCTAGCTGAACATCGTTTAAGCTTAATGCTTCCGCACGCTAAACCTTTCTAGGGTCGGATATGCGCATTACAGCGACAGCGATCGAGCGTTTGGGGTTCATCACCTTCTTGAGGTGGCACTCAGTTGTGAAAGGTTCCCTTGTGTGATGTGAAGAGGACAATGTTATTTTTGTCATGCCCTTCAACAAATTTCTGTTAATGGTGGTTATCATTTCTTTTTCAGTGTGTACAAAGGTTCTAAAGGATGCAATGGCCAAGGTTCCTGAGGCAGATAAATCAAAGCCTGATTCTATTGCTAAGATAATTCGTGAACACTGTGAAAATGCGAAGCTCAAAGATCACAAATTCGTTAGTGGCCATGTTTTGTTCGTGCATTTCCTATAATGGATTTTTTGTTGCTAATTCGCAGTTTTTAAGTGCTTCTATATCGGAGCTTTACCAGAATCTGCAACCTCCATGATGGCGGATGTGACGAAACCTCTGTCCTGGTCGATGCCTCCGGAGAAAGTTTGTGAGAAGTTGAAAGCCAAAGATGCGCAAATTTGTGAGCTTAAATATGGTGCGTTTTTTATTGGTCAAACTGTTTTGCACTACCGTTTGTTCCGAGTATTGCACTTTCTACACTGGAACCCATTCTTGAATAAAATAATTATTATCGAAACATAATAGGGATATTTGAAGCAGGGTTAATGGAGCCTTAGTTATTTTGATCTTAGAGTTACTGATTCACCCCTTTGAACTTGCATCATTGAGTGACAAGCATTCACTACATTATTTCAGTTCTTTTCGATGTGCAGTTAAACCAGAATGTCCCACACATGCAAGGCTTCGTGAGCCTTTCTCTAGTTAAGGATTTTAGGACGTTAGAATCAAAATGAATAGTTTGGCTGGAAATGAGTTATGTGCCCATCGAAAAAAGAAACCCGCAAATGTTTATATTACGGAGAAAATCTTAGTGTGTAAAACAAGGGGATTCTAAAGTTTTATCCGAAGGTGAGGCGGTTAAAAATCTCAAAACTCCTCCTCTTGACTTGTTTTTGTTAAACTTTCCGTGGGTCACGGTTTTTCTATATGTGAGACTGTTTGGTATGACTAATGAGAGGATTATCGTGTGGATCTGGTCGGTTGGTCGAGAAGTTTTCTTCTTCGTTAAAGAAGGGTTTGCTGTTCACAATAGTTTGAAACCATGCAGATCGTATCCTCCCTCACTGTTGTAAAAGCTCCCATGGTAATTGGCTCAATAACTCCCTCTTTTCTTCCACCTGCCTCCTTACATGTGCGTCTATCTCTTGCTAATGCTAACATTTCGCTTGTGCGCAGTTGACTGTAATTCAGCGGCTTTCCTCCGGCCGTGTGTCCTCTAGCGCCTCGCGACAGAGAGCGAGAGCACGAAGTTCCGCGGGGCTGAGCCTTTTCACTTCCGTCGGCCAGTGCGACAAAAGCCAGCGATTTGATAGTTTTCGTTCGGCCATGACTTAGATAAACGTATAAGACACATACTGCACGCACCATTTGTTTGAAGTGGGAAATTTTGAATCTCGCTCCTCATTTCTTACTCGTTACCGTTGCGTCCAAAATATCTTCTGTCTGTGAACGATTGCCAATAATGAATGCTGTTTACTTTCCTCACCGCCTTTATTTAAAAGTGAAAATAGATGTTCGTAAAAACCCGTGACCTTATCGCTGCACTATGTGAACCCTATTTTTTCCAGACAAACCCCTCGATTGGAGGAACATCGATTTGAAGAAGATGCGTGTTAAAGAACTTAAAAACATCCTGAACGAGTGGGGAGAGGTTGGTTTAGCTCTTGAATAAAAAATGTATTGAGATCATTTCACTAGTATCATTGGTTGCACCAATATTCAGAAGGTAGGAGGCGCAAAAGTAAAGAAAAGTTGTCAGGTTCGGTATAAAATGCCCAGTGATTTCAGGAAAGGTAGCAAGATATCATTGTTGGTCGAATTTTCACTATCATCATTTATTGGGGCTTCAACAGCTCTGACGATTGGGATTCCCTTTACACTGTGTCGAATTTTAAGTTTGCCCTTTATTTAATCGTATTTGTGCGTCTACACTAACTTACTAACTTATCGCTTTTGAAAAAAAAACGCACTCAAGTCATCCGGAAAGCTTTGAAAAAGGTTGCCTTGGTTAACAATGCTGCTTACCACTTCCTATCTCTTCGAAATTCCTCCTGACTCTTCGAAACAAGCTCTTCGCTTTACTGTGATCGAAGTAGTGGAAGTAGTGATACAAGCTTATGGCCTCTCACCTTATTCAGATAGTTGGATTCAAGTTATCCGTTGTCAAGGGGACCGCAGCTCTAGTTTATAGTCTATACATTGAGTCCTCTTATTTGGAATCTCTTTATAATACCAATCTGTCATTTTATCAAGTTTTATAATCTGCATAAGCTCGAGTGTGACTAGTTTGGCCCTTCCAAAATTTTAGTCTCGACTTCTTGACCATACCCTATCACCTACATTGTTGCCAATTTAATATCTTCTTTGTTAAATGTGAACAATCGGATGGTTCTTTCCCCTGAAAATGGAATTTGAACACGCAAATGAATGCCTAATTACTGGTTTAATGCATTATTTGTATGTTTTGGACGTTTTACGATTTTGAATCATATAATCGTTCGCTTCAGGTTTGTAAAGGCTGCACTGAAAAATCTGAGTACGTTAAGAAGATTGAAGAGCTGAAACCAAAATATGTGAAAGAGGAGCTGTGATTGTCTCATTATATCTCACAAATTATCCCAATATCTAGATGTGATTTGTTTTGTTTTTGCCTTTTTCTTCTCATGAAACATAGGACGAAGGGTTGGACTACACCTAATCCGTCCGAGAAATTAGGTAATGGGTACCTTGTTATTGATGTCGCCGACAAATTAATTATCGATCTAATAACTGCGAATCCAAGTTAGTTTGTTCTCAGCCCCTCTATTAATGTTTTTAGAATCCACTTCAAGTCTTACTTTTTCGATCACCATTGGTGAGTCATTTTATCCCACGGTCAAAGGAAAGAATAGAGCCCTTGTATCCTTGCCCCAGTTTTTTCTTCAGGACGTCGGTTTTGCCACACGTTTCTTTTTGTTCCCAATAAGATTAGTGGGTCCGGTATTATTTAAATGGTCCTTGGTATGCTAGCTGATTAGCAGTCGATGGACCGATCATTGACTTTTCGGCGACGTATTAACGGCAGGGGTTATTTATTTTTTTAAGCAGTTATGTGTATTCCGATATTACTGTGAAATATGTTGTTGTTAATAGCGTTTACGACTTCTGGTTGATCTTTATAGAAGGATAAACGTTATGTCTCGTATGTTTTTCTAAAATGTTTTCCGGTTCACAGCCATATATCTACATATTCGAATCAGGTTTGGACATTTTTTAGTTCATTTTTTTACTGATGTCATGATGTGTCCCAGCATATTCTTGTAATGGCTGCTTTAAGACTTCGACGACGCAAGCGACGAGAAGGCTGTGCGTGTGCTCGTCGGTTGCTTCGTTGAAGTTTGAAAGCAGCCAATCGTTCCTGTTACTTATATTTGGCCACACATTACATTTACCTTTTGCATCTGCGGAATGAGTAGCTCTAGGATCTTTCACAGGAACTCTAGTATCTTTCACTGCGTTCTAAGGTTACATTGTTCGCGATCAATGAGTAGTCCCAAGTTCTTGTGGCTTACAGTACTACTCATTTCGTCTTTGCTGGTATACTGTAGGAACTGCGCTAAATATATCTCTCCTGGCTTCGTGGAAACTTTTTTTTTTCAAAAATCAGCCCTCATGAGTTCATGTTGCTGCGGTTGACCACATTGTCAGGGTAGGATCATAAGCTAATGGGTTGAATGCGTTTCCACGACCGTCGCATACTTTCCTGAGGTTTAAAGGGTCCTAACAAATGGTGATTATGCCATCAACACATTTTTTGTTTCGCGCGCCAGTGTTAAAGTTTTGTGCGATAGAAATAAGGTTGATTCTGTGGCCAGGGAATCATTCGTTTGAAGAGTCACTGAGATTCAATTCACATCACTAAGATTATGTGATCACCCTTGTATGTCGGCCCACTCTAAGCTTCATGTTCGAGCGATCTGTGCTTCTGATGGGATAAGTCTGGTTATGCAAACCGATATGGGTAGACCTTTTTTTTTTGGCCAGCAAGGCATTGTTTTCTAACGCTGCAACTCAAAAGAGCATAATATGTTGAGATATCCGATGAGCCAAATAAAATTTTTCTTTGTTGGACTTCAGCTATATCGATTAGAAGCTAGCGTATAAATGGCCGGAGCTTTGCCACGACGAATTATCAAGGAAACGCAAAGGCTGATGGCCGATCCAGTGCCTGGCATCTCTGCAAGCCCGGATGACAACAATGCACGGTATAGCCTTGAACGTATTAATTATCTCATAAAAATTGAAATTTCTTAACTTTTAGGTATTTCCATGTTATGATTGCTGGTCCTCAAGATTCTCCTTTCGCTGGAGGTGTTTTCAAACTGGAATTGTTCTTACCAGAAGAATATCCTATGGCAGCACCGAAGGTACTTCCTTACTTCACTGCAAGATAGCTCGAATATAATTCCTTACAGCAGAAGGTGTTCTCGAGGCTGAGACAAACGATTATAGAAGGGTTTGAAAAGGAGCAATGTTGTTTACCCTCATTTGGAGTGAGACCATCTTTTATTAGAGTACCTTGCAGAAAGGCGAAGCACTAAATGAACACCGCACAAGATTTCTACCATAAGTTCTTCTTTTCAGAATTTTTTGGATGTTTCTCCATGTTTCAGGTCCGATTTATGACTAAAATTTACCATCCCAACATCGATAAGCTTGGAAGAATCTGTTTGGATATTTTGAAAGGTACATTTCTTCTTTTAATGGGCGGATGCATATTTACCTTCTTGCAATGTTGCGTCATGACATCAGCACTGTTTCATTTATTCGTATTTTGAAAGAACATTGGATTCGAACTATCCTGATAAGTCCCAATAATTCCGCACGGTAGATAGAAGTGAGAACAATGCTTGGCTGAGGAGAGAGAAATTTTCCTATTGTGTCAGAAATGCTCCCAGTAAAAATCCTTGGTTCGGCCTTTCCGAAATTTCCCATTTGCGTAGTGCCTTAAACTGCTTCGTCAAACCGGAACGTGAAGCCAAGTAAAACGCTATAGTAGGACGATGCTCGGATGAAGCGTCGTTGTCAATTTTCTGGAAGTAGTTCAATGATATTGATTTGTGGCTTGCCCGAACAGAGCGTGAATCCCTCCGCTGCTTATGCCGAGTGTGCGCAAATTAGAAACCCTCTCTAGGAAGTAAACTCGAAGCTATAGAGCAGTTGCTCAACAGTGCAGTACGTTGGGTGGGATGTGGGATTGAATGCGTATCGAAAAGATGGTTTACGAGAGAACGGCTCGGTTAATCTTCACTTCTTGTCAGATTTGATAGCGGCCGTCTTTTGAGCAGTGTTAGTGTACTTATCACCTTCTGTGTTCAGACAAATGGTCGCCTGCTCTGCAGATTCGCACTGTCTTGTTGTCAATTCAAGCGCTCTTGTCAGCGCCAAATCCTGAGGTTCGTTAGAAAATTTGCACTCATTTTGTTGGCAGTCGCTTGAATAATTCGATGCTACTCAGGATCCATTAGCCACCGACGTTGCCGAGCAATGGAAAACCAATGAAACCGAGGCGATTCGCACTGCTAAGGAGTGGACCTTGCAATATGCACGCGAGTAATATGCGTTCTTATATGGATCAATTGAAGTGCGTAACATTTCGTGTATCCATTGTTTGCTCGCCTATTGCATCGTTTTATCCAAATCCTATCCTGAAATTCTCCATATTCCTGCTGTAATTTACCGACGGTCTTACTTTTAAAATGTACGCGTTTCATTTGTTCCCCTTATTCGTGTCGCAGTGGCACAATTGCTGGGCATATCTTCTGTGTTCATTTTCGAATTCGTCTCTTCAAAATAGCTCGTGCTGAGTTTACTCGTTTGATCCGAGATGTTTTTTAACCTTTCGAAAGCAGCAAAGCATTCGAATGTCGGTACACTTTCCTACAGGGTGATGTGACAAGATCATCACTGTGGCTTTTTCTCTCCTTACCAGTGCTTTTACCAGTTAGAAATTGAACGGTAACG
This sequence comes from Haemonchus placei, assembly GCA_900617895.1. Lineage (NCBI taxonomy): Eukaryota > Metazoa > Nematoda > Chromadorea > Rhabditida > Trichostrongylidae > Haemonchus > Haemonchus placei. The sequence goes on from UZAF01016128.1 coordinate 85,121, forward strand.
AGTCAGAAGCGCTGCGTTACTATTCAGTGTCTGGAGGAAATTTATTTAGGCTAAAACATGTTTCGAATCGAGTGAACAATTTGCTTCTGAACTCATTTTGAATTCTAAATCGGTGTTTGCCCTACCTACTGCACCACTACTTCCCAATGACCATTTTTAAATGATTACGCGTGAACGGCTGTATGAAACACCTTTCCCATCACAAGCATAATAATCGACGATTTGTTTTGTATCAACAGTTGTCCATGTTTTGAATGGGAGACTTCGGCCTCGGACTGACGTGGAATCGATCGGGTGCCGCCAGTCACTGCTGCTGTTGTAACATTTGACGCTTATCAGATTGTTTACGTGGCGAAGATATGTTTAGCTATAATTAGTTCGGTGGAACATTGATCGAGAAGTGGTTTTTGATGCATAAACAACATTCAGCAGTTCACCGTCACAGATTTTGCTGACTCGGAGTAAGTATTTGTTCACGCCTCCTGATTTCAGTTGCATGCAGTTACATGATGCCGGGCATCAGGCATTTCTCGTCTCCCAGATCATTCAATCTTTTCGACTTTTTTTTCAAATCACGGCCGTTTGGCTTGTTTTTGAAGGTGTCTCCTATTTGTATCTAGAACACATAGTTCTCAGTGAGGGCGATTTTGCAGCCGGTTCATACGGAATCAGGCGTTTTCCAGGATCGTAATGAGTTTCTCCGGTTTTGCTTTGTATGGTTTCGATTTCAATAAACTTCTAGAACAATAAAGCTTGTTTTATACGTACCGCTTACTGATCTTTGAAACTGCTATCATGCGGACTTCTATATCTCATTGGTAGCGATGTAATACATTATGTGTATAACATCTTTCTTATGAAAATTCAGAATTGATCGAACTTTTTACAAGATCGAATACAAAATGACTCTCCAGTGGACTATTATTGCCGCAGTCCTGTATATCGAGATCGCTGTCACATTCATCCTTCTCCTACCATGGATCCGGCCTTCCATGTGAGTAGAATTTATTCTATTGATTGTGCTAATTCAGTAAAGTTTAGTTCCTATTTTATTTGGTCGGGAAGCAATTCACTTCATATTAGACAAGAACTTGAATGCTATGGTCAACGGGGTCTACAGTTGCTGTTGTAATGTTACCTGTGTAGATTTTCCGTAAATCTTTGATCTAGTGCTTTAATCACCATTACTGCTACTATCAACTATCGAGCTTTCGTGGGCCCTATGAGTCATGGAAGACTCATGGGATTGTAAAGTTAATATTAAGAGTGAATAGCGCCTGAGTCAGCATTAAATCGATAGAATTTCGGCTTCTGTTATGGGTCAGTGAATTGTCAGTGCGCCTTCAGGATGGATTTAAAATCCTTTAGACCTCTTTTGGTGTGCCTTTTTTAAAATCAGTCTTTCCCTGAAACGAAATCATAATCAAAACTAAATCAGAAAAGTTAATTTGAACAGTTTATAAGTGGATTCGGCCATCTACTTGTTTTGTTCACTTCGAACTTTTGCTTCATAATTTTACCAAAATTGTACTTCCGCAGCATTTTGGATCTGGTGTCCTGATTTGCGTGTCGTTGACCGAAAAGAGCTATAAATCACATGATAATGATAATAACGTGTGGACGATATGTTGAGATGTTGCTGATTTAAGATTTTACTGCTTCACTGGAAATTCAAGCATATCAAGATTATTACTAAATGAATTTTGATCCGTTAAACAAATCGCCATTGTAAACAACAACAAACAGCATGTCGGATGACCTGTAGATAACTCATATTTTTCTGGTTGTAAGGAATGATCATAGAGTACGAAACATGGTCCTTAGTCAACATTCTTTTCACGCGTTGTGCACTTACCATTTGACGACCAATTTTGCCCTGTCAGGCAATGAATGATAATGATTAATTAGAGATATCGATGATAGGGATACGGGTTGCCCCAGTTTTTTTTTTTTTTTTNTGGGGGGGGGGGGGGGGGGGGAAGGTGGTTCATTCAAGGATGCTTTCAAGTTTACTCCAGCGATCCCATGAGCGTTCGCAGGACATCTTGTTAATGCTTACTAGGGAATTCAACCCATATCCTTGATTGTTTTTCCTGCAGCGGAATTTTTGGGACCTACATCTGCACAGATTCTCGCTCAACAGACCTAACATGTTTGGTTCGTCGATGCTATTGAATGTTCCGCGTCGCTACTTTCACTTGGTAAAGCTTAATATACCAAGCACGATCTTTTGTCGCAACTGTTTTTTTGCTATGCAGTATATGGAGAAAAAACTTGTCACTTAATCTCGAGACGGGATTGCATGTTGATCGAAAAGACTGACTCAAAAACCCTTTGGTAAATCAGTCTGGGCGCAGTTTTCTCTATTTTTGCAGCAGTTTTCTTACGCATCATAGAACACTTGACAATACCTACTTGATGACCCATTAGAATGCGAGCCTTACAGAGCCTGGGAGACCCATAATTTTCATNTTGACAATACCTACTTGATGACCCATTAGAATGCGAGCCTTACAGAGCCTGGGAGACCCATAATTTTCATTTCTGGACCTGTTTAGCAGGTTTTTACTCAGAGAGTAGAGGCGACAAGAATAAGGGCGTTTTCCGAATCACTGCTTTGGATTATGTGGGCGTAATCGAAGCGTTGAGGTTGAGTTAACATTAAATGTACTTTTGAATTCATGTTCCGGGACACAAGGTATTCTGGATATTCCAAAGTCTTGCTACACGTGATACATCCTACTGCATAGCGCAGGACAGTCGTTTTTTGCCCAACTTGTCAACCTTAGGTGTTGCATATCCTTCTTCATTTAGGCAGTTCAAATCATTTTGCGCAATTAAATATGCTTTAGTGTCGAAAATGTTCATTGTAGATTCGAAAGAGTTATGCTTATTACATAAAAGGAATGCAATTCTTATTCTGATATCAATGGGGAGTGAGTTGTGTTGGTAAGACCTACAGTATTGAGATGATTGAAAGGCTTTGAGAAAAAATGAATGAAAATCGGTTTGCTGCCCACTTTAGCTGTTTTTTCTCAGAGTTGTGATGTTATGTAGACCTTGTGACTGTGACTGTGATTGTACCCTGCCTTATTCCTTGGACCCAAACGGGTATTCCATCAAGCCATCGTTTCCACCGATTGAGAGCACGAACTTTTCTGGCATGTATGTCAGGCATCATAAGGCGTCCTTTGGCCTGCTTGCTTTGTTGACGCGCTGCAAACGGCGCCTCACGTCACACACAGCTATAATTGCAATTTCTGTTTGTTGAGAGAAGAGAAAAACAGAGTCGAAGTCACCTGTTCTCTGCTTTAGAAATCAAATAAGCAGTAGCCATGGCACTCTAGCCTCTACTCCAAGCTCATCGAACATCAAGTGATATCCTCACTTCGTTATCAACTCGATATTGATAGTATGTCATAAAAGAGAACGAAAAAGTAGTCTCATTCTGTTCTTTGATCTTCAGCATCGGTAAACAAGGGTATCGAGTAGACGTTGATTGAAATTTTTTCAATGATTTAGCTTCACTTTATAGCTCAAGAGGTTATGTGATTGGTTGAAGGGTTTTTGAAAAAAGCGGTATTACTCAGTAATACCTCTATTGTGCGCTTGTCGCGCCATGCTAGCTTGCAACTGCAGCTGGAATTGAGGATGATTCCTTAATTCGCTTGGACGGTTACGTTTACTGGGATTACGTACGCAAAAAAAAAAATCAGAAATCCTGGTACAAAAGTTCAGTGCGATAACGTTTTCGGCTTTGTTGTTGTTTAACTGCGAGCTGTTATTTAGGAGTTATAATTGATAGACTATATCTCATATTTTAGATGGAGCAAGTTGTTCAAAAGTCGTATTCTTACATCATTGAGTGCTCATGCACAAATATATTCCTACGCTGGAGCCTTCGTTCTTTTCATCCTGTTCGCTGGTTAGTCTGTTTATATCCTGCTTTACTTTTTTCTGTTTTGGCGCTTCTATCGCAAGGGAAGGATATTGTTTAATATAATTTTCCAATCGAATATGAAGATTGCAAGAGTGGAGGGTTGATGAGGAAGTGTGCCATTTGCTCACTTCTATGATAAGAATCTTCTTTCGGGCGTTGGTCAATTCGGCAGACAGTACGCAGTACATAATTCATTGTTTGAGTTTTTTGAACTGGATTACCGCGGTTTTCGGGAGTTTATGATGCAACCAGGCTTAATTGCCAAGACTTCGATTTACTGAAGCGGATGAATGAAAGATTATTCGTAAAAAAATGAAAAAGAAAGTTGTGCGTTGACTAGCCTTATCGGTACGTGCAACATGGTGAAGTTGACTATAGTTACATAGGCTTTGATTACATAATTCGTCGGCATCAAACGTCTTTAAGGCTAATTTACTTCATTGAAGTTCTTATACGTGTATGTCTTGTACTGAAAAACAATCGACAATAAATTATGATGCTCGGTGAAAAAGAGTGAATTTGAGCCTCGAATGGGAATAGGTGGTATCGGCAGTATCACTCATAGCAATTAGTAATTTCGAAAAGAACATCATTTTCACAATATATATAATGTTTTTCTATCCATTTTGAGCTTGAGCAATATACTGTTGTCGCTGCAGTAACAGTGGTAGGTCCTCAAGTTGGGTGATTAGCTCGTGCAAGTTGTGGGCGTGTACATTCCTTTTTCACGGCCAATTTTGTGTTGTATCGCCGTTTCGGGTTGGCTTATTGGGCATCTTTCACGAATGCTTCCTCCAAGTTCTTTCATTCCAACAAATGAGTTCTTGCTTCGCCGCCACCGCCTACTATCACGTCGCGCTTACCACTATAGCAGTTCGTTGTACACGATCCCTTACTTACTGTATTTTTCAAAATCGTTCACTCTGCTTGGTTCGGAATTAGCAAAGAATTAAATAGCAAGAGTGCTCAGTTACTTTGACAAGTCATTTTTATTAGGGTTTTGTTTCACTTTTACGTCACCGGAGACATTAATATTCATCGAAAAAGGATTGTTCACATAACAGTAAATGATAAGGAATTATTTGAGATGCGGTTCGTGAGGTTAATAAGTATTCGCATGTCGAAATTGCGATGGACAACTCACCACGTCATGCTGCGGATGCCGACGCCATCGTTCACATGAGACTGTTTCGCGCCCAACGAAACTTCTACATCTCTGGTTTCGCCCTTCTTCTTTTCCTGTGCGATGATTGCTTTTGATTTTATTTTTTTATTAAACACAGTGAAGATTTATCACAACTGTTCTGTATCGAGGTGAGTTCATCGTGAGACTTCTTTTTTAGCGTAATCAAACGTATAATGGGTCTGCTCAGTCGAAGTGCCCAGCTAGAGGCTGCAAGTGAAGCTGCAATGCGTCAAGCTGAAAGTGCTTCCAAGGCAGCTAAGACTCTAATGAATGCAGTGAGTTTGTTTGGGATCAATTTACTCTCACAATACGTTATTTTGAGTGGTCATTTGTGAAAACAAAAATTCATGATCCTCATGCAATTGGTAACTATGTTGATTAATCAGATAAGGACTTGAAAATCAGAACGTACGAGTTGTTAGCTGAGTTTTAGAATGCTTCTGAAATGCCGTCAACTATGTAGATCTTTGGTAATAGTTAAAATTATTATAAAAATATCATTTCTTGGGCTGCTCTTTAGGCCTTCTTCATTTTGCAAGAAAAATGAGTAGGCTTAAGTAATTTGGCTCCTAACGACGTAATTCTTGAGGAACTGTTGTATCTCGAATGTCCGAAACAGAGAAAAAAGTATTTGACTGCTTACCCTTTGTTAACGTGATTGTTTCTCGACAATATCACGGGACTTCTTGGAAAAAAACAGAAACAGCGGCCTCACCGGAGCATGTGATTCTCCAGAAATATGGGCCTTTCTATGCTTCAATAAAAGGAGTTTGTGCATCTCGCGACTTCAAGCTACCATTATGCGCGAAGATATCGTTGCAATGTTCGCGTGTTAAGAAAGCGAAAATGTGAAATTTTGCAGTGTTTGCAAGTTTTCACAATGGTCATCGAAAGAATTTTTGTGACTTACCATTTAGATTCAAAATTGCAGGGAGGTGACGGCGAAATAGCTGACCTCAATCGTAAAATAGAGGAGCTGGGCACCGAGCTAAAGAAGACGCAGGTTGATCGTGACACTATTCGTAAACAGGCAGAGAATCTGCAAGAGGAATACGACCGTGTTTCATCCCTACTTGTCAAATATGAGGTGAGATCAAAACATGTATTCTTTCTCAAATTTCAAGAGCTTTCGCATTCTGCATTAACCCTTACAAGCTAGCTGTGAAAGATTAGGTCCTGATAAGCATGTTGGCTGGGGCCTCAGAGAGTGCTTCATATATGGCTGTATCATAACTGAACGCAGTGTATTAGGGTGTTCGGAAAGTTTTGAAAAAATCCAATTGATTTTTCCAACTCAGATAACTACAACAATTAAGTTGGAACAATAATCAAAATAATGGCCCTTCGCTACAATGTCTCTCCATTGACTGGACAGGCACTGTTATGATTTCCCCAGAAAGAAGAGGATGGGTTCTGAAAGTATGGTAGTCATATGGGTTGAGATCAAATCAACAAAGAACAGTGGGGAAGTCAGGCTATGCCAACACAACCTCTTTCATTTGGTTACAGAATACTGTGTGTTTACCGCAGTACTCGGGTAGGATTTCATATAAACCGCTCGGATGAGCAGAGAAAGAATAAGCTCACGTTCTTGGCGTGACAAGAGAGGGTGCACTACTGCCTAACAGGCACCATAGCCCATCAAAGCGTTCAGTATCGTAACGGTGGAGCAAAAGTCTTCGGTAGTCTTATCGATCGCACCTTGTTCAATAATGACTACTTATTTCCAACAACCACGTCAAGTACCGATCGGTTGTGGTATTGATCTATCAACAATTCCTGCTATCGAATCTGTAGCACTGCTTTAGCGTGTTCGGTAGCAACACGCTTTCACAGTTGAGAGGTATAATTTTCCCAAAACTTCTCGCACACCCAAATAGTATAGAGAAACGGCTGCTTGCGTGATGGTTTCTGGTTTTATAAGCTGCAGGTAGTTTATAAAACAAGGTTGTCTTTCGTACATGAGAGCCTGAATGTATCAAATATTATAATGAATTTGATCATGAAAGAAATCGGATTTCTTCAGGGAGGTGATCACGCCAGCAAGAAGGACGACTGAAGATTTCCAACTGATCGTCCCGAAACTCCTATTACGAATGACTTACCGTGTTCTCTTGTGTTACATACGCAGCGGCTTTTACGTGTTATTATAGCGTGCAGATCTTGAATTCTTGTAATTTGTAAACTGTAAACTCCGTCACGTATTTATATAAAGGGTTATGAGTTAGCGATTTCGTAAACTTTATTTCACGATTGCGTGCTCATGTCTTCCTAGGCAATGGAAGTTGTGCTCATCACATCAGCCTATCAGTGGACCAGCCACGTTTGCAAAAGGGCGGTGTTCCCGCTGAGGAAGGCACTGCTTAGCAACAACGTTTCGAACGAATGGCTTTTACCAAAAGAGAAATTGCATTTATGATGGTTGAGGGAAGCACTGCCTCCTTCCTCTCCCCGGCGTTGATACCGCCCCGTCGCAGGGTCCGTTTTTTTTCTATTTTACATTGTCTTCGCTTTCCTCTACTTTCTGTTTCGGCCAGATCCTATCTGATCACGTCCCGCCAATTCTTCAGGGCTCCACGTGGTTGTTCCCGTGAGCCTCGAATTTCATGTCTACCTTACTGACCATGAGTGATTCTGTGGCCTTCCCACTACGTTCCGCGATCATCGCCTTTCTGGACAGGGTATATTAGGTTAGCCGCTAGTACCATCCGGTGATGGCGCATCCAACCGCAGACCCATTTGAGCATTCTCATTTCGCGCAGTCAAGTTTTCTCTCCTGATCTTTGCATACTGACCAGCACTCGCCGTAGAGCATCGTGAGCTTCACCACTGTCGGGTAAGTCTTTTCTTTCACCACCTTGAAGCACAGTCCGTGGCATAGGAACCTAGTGGGCTCCCTTCGCTTCAGCCAAGCCGCGCGTATTCGGCGTAGGAACACAGTAAAGTATATAACTACGTCGCGGTACTAACCAGTAAATGTTGGCGTCACCCAAGAGTATGGTTGGGCTGCCTACTGCCAGAATGCGAAAACGTGCAAAAGCGAAATGGCTTGGGCGTTGGGCATGTGGGCCTGTTAGTCATCGCAGAGCAAGTCGCTCGCCTTTTGCTGCACAGATGCTCGGCTGAATGCACGCGGATTCTTCGCGTTCTGACCTAAAGGCATACACGCTGTGGCTAAATCCGTCAAGAGAAGTTTTCTGATGCCGTGTATAAATCGGTCTTGGAAGGCAGCAAAGATCTTTATTCTCATTAGCTGATTCACTTCAACGTGGTCATGAAACATACCTTACATTAGAAACATTCAGTTACGGAATGAATGAAGAAACCACTGGAAGTTACACCTGTCATTCGAAGGTGAGGTTTGGGAACCCCGCCGAATGTTTTGCACATGATCCAGCAGCTTTGTGGTCTTTACTAATCGTAAAACGTGCACTTACATCCCGCAGTGCCGTCCTTGAATTGGTTCATGTATGTGCGACTCCATTTTTAAGCTTCAATTACTAACAGCTTTCCTTATGAGTGACCGTTTTGTTCTATTCGGGAGTATTCGCGGCTTCTTTTTGTCTCTATTAGGCCTAAGTCCAAGAAGAGATGTTAGCTACAAGAATGGATGTTCTTACTGCTATGTAGTAATCCACCAACAGAAGTACTGTTGGCAGCTGCATGCGGCCTGTTAACGGAATTTATGATAGTTGGTGTCCGTTCATTGAAGGCCTGCCGCTCATCTGCCGTCTCGAAGTTGAAGATGGATTGCTGCAGTATCATTACGGTTTCTTCGATTATCTTATATGGAAGATGTAAATGTGTTGTCCATGAGGTTAGTATGGCTCTCTTTACCAAACGAAAGCACGCGTGGTCGAAGCCGTTGAGGCCTAGCAAAGCTGAGCATTTCAATATAACTTTCAATGTTACATAACTGCTGGTTTCGTGAACTGTGGTGAATAAGGACAGTTCAAGAATCAATTCGAAAATGCTTAACTAATGTCACTATGTCAGTACGGGAACTGAAATTCACGATGAGAACATGGTTCTTACACTGGCCTTACTACGGGATTAACTGAGATGAACGCAGAATTTTTTAGATTTCCAGAGCTATAGTGCACGATGATCACTCGTTCGAGTAAGCGCCCACAGCAGGATCACTGTATTAATTGAGTTCTTGTGGTGAATTTTTTGTTTCCATTCGGTACAGCAGGATTCAGCAGGATCTGTAGGATTAGGACAAAATGCGAACACCAGGTTGACCAAGCATTTGTGCGGCAGTTGCGCTGCGGATATCTCCAACATTCGTCTTGCAAGCGCGCCCTTCGTCACATGGGCATGGTTCGTGCTATGTCCTAAAAGTGCATACACTTATTTCGATGAAGATACCCGGAACCGCAGCCTTGCGTTTTTTACGAAGGCCATTTCCTACCATACAGAACAAGAAAATGGTTCTGAACAGAAATAAAAGACCAGTAATACTGTAGAGATGTTTCTCTAGACCCAGAATCAACAATCCACCGTGGCTGCCAGAAGATTAGTCGCGACTAACTTAAGTATAGATAACTAGTTAGTGTCGCTGATCAGGTTTTCTGCCACGACCGCAGTTTGGGAATGGATCGTCCGCGCCTTGGCTCAAGATACAGTGCAGTTTGATGTGTGAATGTCTTTTTATCCAAAGTTTTCGAGTCGAAGGAGGTTTGCAGATTTCCTTCTGGCGATCTGTGCGAAAGAACGAGGTAGAAGTAGGCCTTTCCGAAAGATCAGGTACCTTTGCGGTACCCAAGTGGCTGGTCAATGAGATGCCAACGTCGTTAGATGGTGTGAACAGCTCGTACCAAGATTTATTGAAAAAAAAAACATACAAAAGAATGAAACATATACACTTTTTCAGCTAGCGTTTGGAACTATGTGACTGTTGAGTATAAAATGCCAGGCGGGGTTCTCACACTAAACACGATCATCGATTGAAAATTAATTGCTATCTTTTCATTATGAAGGTTTAAGCAAACGTACAACGTGAATTAATATTCCATGAGAACAACAGTCGAGATAACCGTGAAAATTCGTAACGAAGGTCGACTTGAAACCAGATTAGTTCAGAAAATTTCTGTTATAGGGTGCTAGGCTTTTGTTATAGGTGCTACGCAAAGACTTCGAGTTCCACCGGTTGTTAAGATTAGAAGATGATTGAAAACGACCATAGTATGGATTTCCTCCCTTTACTTCGTGACGATAAATGAATGAACTAGAAGACCACAATGACAATATTATAATTCCATTCCTTGTGTTTCGTCTTCAGAAAAATCCGACATGCTGGATATATCTGAATCGTCTCCGGTTTTGTCCATTCGATAATCTGGCTTGCATGAGGACTCGTTGAAGAAGCGACGTAGGGCATCTTCAGACGCAAAGCGTTCGACGTAGTCTGTAAGATGAGTGAATTGGTTTGAAGTTGGCAGTTGAGCATTTGAAAGATTTAAATGATCAACATACTCATTCGAATATGGATCGTCGCCGACACTTGACGCTCACCCGAGCTCAAGCTACGATGCATGCATCGGAGAATGGGTACCAAAATCGGACCTCGGGGCCCCAACTCGCGTTAAAGTCAATGTGAGCAATTCAACTATTACTTCATGCTCTCTGAATAAATCTATTTGAAACGTTAGGCTTGCCTAGCATCTCTATGGTTGCTACTTTACAATGCATTTTGCTGCTCTTTATCGGAATATTGACCGCTTGACGTTTGTCAAGGTCGACAAACAATGGCTATATTCTGGTTTCCAGCTCATTTAGCCATTTGCACAACCGAGCCTCGGTACAGCAAAGCTTAACAGTTGCTTCCCTACTCCACAGAACCACGAAAACTGTAGAACCTCTTCTACCTTTTGGCAACTCAAAAAGTCCAGAGCAATTTTAGAAAGGGAAAAAGATCCTGAAACATCTGGACGCTGCACTTCCTCCCACACCAGGTAATCAATACCTTTGCATTTCTTCTTGAACTCCTCCGGTTTATGTAGATAAAGTGCCGCAGCATCACCATTCAGAGGATCGGTCGGATTGGGATAGGTGAGCAGTTGCGGAAGGAATGACTCGAAAATATTTGCTAAATCATACAGCGCTGTCCATGCCTGAAATGAAGGAAACTGTGGGCCATTGAAGCACGAGTATTACACATTGCAAATATTTGAACACCCCCAGGATGATCAATGTTGCGGCCAATTTCGTCTTATGTTTAGGCTAATGTACCTGATTGATAACATCGAGGCAGACTGAACCACTTGCTTCGTCAATATTTGGATGAAATATCTTATTCATGAATCCTATTGAAGGCGATTTAAACGGATACTTTTCCGGAAGCTCGACGCGTACTCGCCATACGCCGCCTTCGTATGCAGCTGAATGTTTACGGTAGATTGAAGAAGTCACAGTTTATGCTTTCGATGAAAACGTTCTTTTTAATGTCCCCGAAATGTTCCTAGCGGCTACCATCCGATATCGAAGAACTCATTCAACAATTAAGAAGACAACTTTCCACTCACTCCCGGAGGGTCCATAGAATTTGACGTTGAACTCATTGAGACCACCAGTGATGTTCACTTCGTGCTTACTTTCGATGCTGGAAATAACTGACTTCATCAGCGTCACTTGACCAATGACTATCGAATTTCGCACAGCTCCGCTCAGTTCTGTTGCGACAATGATAGACTAATCAGTCCGATAAAGTACAAAGTATTATAAACATCGAGATCGATTAGTTTTTTTCCGTGCCAAGCACTTATCGTCGGAGAACTGTAGAGCAAATTATCAAGGAGTGGGAGCACCACTACTCAGAAAGGGCAGTTTAGCGAAATTAAACTTGCTTAAGTGAAATTTCAAAGACCAACCAATACCACGTGTATCCTTAGTATATATTATCTATTAATGTAGGATATTTTTGCTCGGTTGCTACAAATCACTTGATATTACTTTATACCACATCTGACTACTACTTCCTAGACGGAAATCGTTTGGTGCTATTTGTGTCTGTAGCGTCAAAGATAGCTCAAGTACAACAACAAACATGTGTAGTTCGTGAGGTGCCCTTAAGTTACGATTCTGTAGTGGCTCCTTGAGATTTAATATTATATGTGAAAAAGAATCGTTTATTTTGGAACTGAGTTTGATCCCTCACTCAGAAATGTCATAGTGATCAAAAGTGAAGATGAAGAAATGAATGGGCTGCCATGAATGTCTTTTTCTGGCGGATTTGAACTCACAGCTTGATAACATCAGTGTCCATACGACGTTTCCCTGAGCTGGGTGATGACATTCCTATTTATATTCACACCTCACAGAAACGGCAGTGGCAAGAGAAAGGCGGGAGGTATCGTCCTGAAAGGGAAATCGTCAAAGGCTCATGTATTTTAAGAACAGTGTTAAGGACATCCTGCTAATTTTGCGGTTTAAATGATGCAAATCCTTTTTTCATGATATCAAGTATCTAGACGTGTATCACCAAATCTTCACATGCTTTAAATCCTCAACCTCCTCCTTGGATAACTGGAAGTTGTACCAAATAACTTTCCTATCCGAAACGTAGACACACAATGCAGCAAAACAGTAAAGACCAACAACAACAAAAAAGTGCAGAGGGCCAATTTTGAGTACATTTGCCCCTCTACTTCTGGTAAGCAGCTTCTGTAAGAGAAATGTCGCAACAATCGAAGAGCTACTGGAAGGGAATGAGCCGAACCTCGGTATGGGATCGACAGCTGACGGAGTGCAAAGTGCGCACATCATGTGATGGGGCGCGTTGTCGATGCTGCAGAACTGCCGCCGCACTCCACTCGACAACGGCGCTCCGTCGCAAATTCATCGGCACTATTTTTTTTGGTTTTTGCCTAATTTTCCCTTTCTACTACATCGTCGAATATGATCACCAAAAGCTGTCGTTACTTACAAAATACTTTTTCATGTTTCTATACTTTTCGTTTTGGAAAGGGTTGCGAGCTTGAACACTTGGGCAGCTGATCCAGAACTTTGCTTTTTGTTCTTTTCCCTAGTGAAAGTGAATACTGCAGGTTTTGCAACTGTGACTCCTGCTGTTACCAAGTTTCCTTCGAGTCGCTCTCTTCAAATTCGTAAGCTGTGTAGGGATCCATCTCTCCTACTCCTCCTGATGCCTGCTCTTCGCTTGAATTCCCATCGCTCGATGTTCAAGTTTACGGCTTTGAAATTGTTGCATTTGTTGAAATGATCCATGCAGGTCATCTCATGACATTTTCATTTAAAAAAAACGAGTGAAACGACAACAGTGCTAATAGTTAAGGTCTCAAGTAGGCGGTTTAGTGGAAAGGATGTAGGGTAACCCATCGTTTAGGGTAACTCGCCTAATCCTTGTAGGTCTGTGATTGGACTAAATCCGACATATGGTCTCCTAAGCGATGTCTCTTCAACGTCCCCTAAGTGGAATTTGTGGTGACACCATCGCAGAGTTTCGCCGGGGGGCAATTCTAATCCTCACCCACTCCATTTATAGACTGCTGTCCATCTTTCACAACAGTTATTCATGATTTCGGTCTGGCCATTATAATGTAAACAGAAACTCAAGAGTAAACATTTCAGATCCAGAGAGCGCCGTTGTGCCAGGGTGCGTTAGGTTGAGTCCGTGCTGCCTTTCAATGATCAGGATTCATACTCGTCCACACATTTTGATGAAACTATCAAAGATGGGTTCAGTTGGCTAAAGGTATCAAGAGTCTGGTTATTATTTTCCTTATTCTTTATGCTATTGTTTCGTCCCAGACCCTGAAAACCCGCTGTCAAGCAGGGAACTCCGCTCGAGATCAGATAAGCGAATAACACCCTTTAGATTCCCCATATACGTACTACACTAACAAGGGAAGGATCCTAAGTCGAAGTGGCCATTTGAAATGGGACCTATACTGCTAGGCGTATTTTTTGATGCTGATTTCAAATCTGCATTCAAAATCTGCCAAACGATACTCTGAGAGAAGTTATGGAGGTGGTTTCCGGAGTGCGCTCGACAGGGGAAGCACAAAAGCCTTGGACGCCGGCAGCGTAGCAGTGGCGGCTTGGAGTGGAGGTAAGCGAGACGTTTCACAGGCATGGGAACGAGGATCGAGTTTGATGGGTGACGGGGTTTTTGCATCTTGCAAGACTTTTTCCTTCAAGTTGGAAAAATCTTTTTGTGCTAGTTTTATCGCCTTCAGCGACTTTTTAGTTGCTGGATGCGAGTCAGTTTCTACTCAAACCGTCTGACGTCTAATCCTACCAACAACATTACAAAAATTCTATTCTTATTGTTGTACATTTCAAATTCACCGTAGGATAACTCTTACCTATTATAAGCGGATGCGATAATCTAGCACGAACTGTTTAAAACAAAAAAGTCTTCACAATGAGCGCAACAAGTGGAAAAATTCACTTTTCTGATAGCGCTTTCCACCTGGATTTGTTTGTTATCTCGCTCTAACAAGTTTGCTGGGAAGAAGAACCTGCTCTTTGGACATTACCAGACATAAGCGACCCTCTAGATGTGCTTGCTGATGTTTCCTCTTCATCATCCGGCTCCCACAATGGATCGGCCTCCTCGTCCTCTATCATGCCGTCTTCTTCGCCCTCAATATCGAGGTCTTCCTAAAAGGGCTCCCGCAAGAGAGAGGAGAAACTACCTATCAACTTGTGCTCCTTCCCTGTGAGGGCGCGTACAACATTTCTTTAGTGTTACATACATCCATATATACCATCCTTTGCCGTGTTTGCCACACGGCAACCCTCACCTTTTTTAAAAACTAGTCGATGGCAGAGGAAGACGGTTTAAGTAGGAACTGACTCGCCTCCGGCAACTAGAAAGTCGGTGAAGGCGGTCAAACTAACAAAAAGCTTTTTACAACCTGGAGGAAAAAGTCTTGCAAGATGCAAAAACCCCGTTGCCCATCAAACCCGATCCTTTGTCCCATGCCTATGAAGCGTCACGCTTACCTCCACTCCAAGCCGCCACTGCTGGACTGCCGGCGACCATGGCTTTTGTGCTTTCTCCTGTTGAGCGCGCTCTGGAGGC
Organism: Haemonchus placei; assembly: GCA_900617895.1. Taxonomy (NCBI): domain Eukaryota; kingdom Metazoa; phylum Nematoda; class Chromadorea; order Rhabditida; family Trichostrongylidae; genus Haemonchus; species Haemonchus placei. Next base: position 100,298 of record UZAF01016128.1, read on the forward strand.
CACCTCCATAACTTCGTTCGGAAAATCGTTTGGCAGATTTTGAATGCAGATTTGAAATCAGCATCAAAAAATACGTCTAGCAGTATAGGTCTCATCTCAAATGGCCGCTTCGACTTGGGATCCTTCCCTTGTAATTAGGCCTCGAATATGTGCTTGTAATTCACAACTCGCAGTGCCTATGAACGGTGGGAAGTTGTTGGTGGATATTGGTTGTTAGTATCGGTTGCACCTTTAGTCAAAATCTATTGATAACACAGTTCTGCTACTCACTCCATTGCAAGTATACCTTTACCGATTTGTGCAGAGGAGAACTTAATCTTGGTACTTGTTCGGCGATGCCCTAATTCGATACTAGTCGTTATCAACTGTTTGGGATTATTCCGACGAAGATCAGGTGGAATGGACACGTTATGCGGTATTGTGATGACCGTAGGACTAAAGCGATTACTGACTGGATCCCTCGAGACGTCAAATGAAGGCCAGGACGATCGCCAGCACAATGGTCAGGTTTATTCACGAAGGCTCTGAACGAAGGGTATGATATACCTCGGGAACCTCCAGCAAGGAGGACCCACTGGACAACTTTGGCTCGCTACAGGGACGAATGGAAGCTTTGTTGGTACCCGCTCGAAGAAATCGGTTAAACGGGACGACAGGTGATGCAGGTAACATTGTGACAAGGGAGTCGTCTCCGTCATAATCCATGCTGAATGAGGGTCATCGGTGACACCAGTACCTTTTAAGCTAACCTTTGTTGTTACTGCCACAGATTTTGATGGATTTTTCGCATCTCTGTTGCTACTTCTTCTTTTCCCTAGCGATGTTCTCCGCTTTCGCAGGGTCCACTGTTCTCGTCAACCGTCTTCTTTGCTGTATCTGATGCATCTATTGACGTTACCTTAGCTTCGGCGAGTCCCCTCTTGATCACATTCCGCCAACTTCTGTGAGGCTCATCTCCGACGAAGTCTTGATCATTTTCGTATCACTTTCTTTATCATAAAATTGAAAAGACAGACATACTTCATGAAAAGGCAGACATACTTTTAAACCAACCACCGAGCAAGAAATGGACACCCCTACTTACTGTTGTGTATATAAGAAGCATAACATTCATGATAGTTATCCAATAACGCTTCAGTGCGGAAGGCCGATGTCAAAAAATAAACCTCTAAGCGAACACTGTTGTGCAGTCGATGTCTGGTGTCACAGATGTGACGGTGGACTCAGGATGGACATCATTCTTGAAGGTATGTATAATTTGAGAACAATTATATACTCTTTCTTTTTAAATTGATACTGAGAGATGCATGTGGTAAGACTATGCATTCGCTGCCTTTAGTTAAGGCTTAAGAGCAACGCTGTAAGCTATATGAGGTTCCCACCACAACGTCCTTGTATTTCCTCCAAAATATTCATATGATTTTTCTAACTCACACAATGTCGTGGGGAACACATCATCGTTCTGCGGTTTTCTCCTGAAAGTTATCATGAAAATCACCATGCAAAATAGACTGAATATATCTCCGTTTATTAAAGTGGCCTATTTACGATCCACTCGTAGGACTTCTTATTCTATGTTTTCGGTATTTTCGCTGACATCACTTGGTTTCTTCCATTATGATTTGATTACCGAACAAAGGCGTAAGGTTACTCAGGTGGTTGTTTGAAGGCATTTAATGACTAGACATCAGACTGCAGTTTTCTTCAAGTGAACACGGGTCGAATATTCTTTATCACATTTGCACTTGTTGCTTCTAAATGGACATTAAGCCAAAACGTTGTTCCTCTGCGATCCAAAGCTGCGATTTCTTCATGGAAAACGATTCTCTCTTATTTTGCCTATTTGTTTGCCGAGATCTTTCCTCATTCCAATAAAGTAGAATTTATTAGAGAATGGGTTGAAGTCTTACTGTGGCCTTTGTTATGTAATTTTTTTTCAAAAATGTACTGTATTCCTTCTGAAATTACTACTCGATCGTTCTGTATAAGCTCCAAACTCATCGCCCGTTGGGATTAAGAATCAATGCTTATCTGGGCATGTGAGTGTGTCCAAGGAGTAAGTTCTTATACATGGGAGTCCTTCTCGGATGCCGCTCTAGAATACAGGGACAGCAATAAAAGCCTAGAAGGACATCACAACCATTAATCCAACGTTTTGTTTCACGGTCAGTGAGTTTCTTTATGATAGTTATCAGAGTCTCCCTAACGATTGTTCGATAACGGTTACGATGCGATTAATTGCGGCAAGGAAATCTGCTTTCGAACCTCAGCCTTGCGCGCCTTCTGAAGATTCCTGGGTTAGCAGCCCTCGAAAGTGCGGTGGCATCATTTTCTGTAGAACACGTATGGACTCCGCTTTTGTCGTTTTCGTGAAGCCCACGAGGCTATCGATTAACAGCAAGATATTGAAAGTCGGTCGTATACTCATCTTTTTTAAGGACTATTCGAGAAGGAGGAGAGTTCGATACGTTTGCTTATCCCTTGCATTTCTAAAGAATTTTGTTTCACTCTCTCCTGCCCTCGGCTTTTCTACTGTATTCCATGTCTTTCAAGCGAAACATTCACACCACCCTAGTCAGATTCTGGCTAGAAGTGTACTCAACGCCGTATTTTACTTCTGCACAGTAATAATGTGGGTGTAGGCACGTTCAAGCCTTTTATCCATCGCTTTGGGACATTAATTGTACGAGACGTCTCAGAGAATAAAAGAACTTGCCAACCCAAGTCATCGTCTGCGCTACTCATGCATTTAGAATTTCTCTACGATTTTGGGTTGAAGTCGAATGCGTGGCGCATATCAAAAACAAGACTGATTAAGGCAAAGTTTTTGTCGTTTATATCCTTTATATTTATAAATCTGTGTAATAATATACAATTTAATAACAGTATAAGCTCTATATTTGAAAGACTAACTTTCATATTGAGAGAACCAGATAGGTTCAGCCGCAGGCGCTCCAAAATGTTCTTATAGATGAGCGTAGGAAAGCATCAAGAATAAGTCTGTTTTTCATGAACATGTCTTTGATAGGCCCTCCAACAAAGCGATCTCTCCGCAACCGCTGTGGACGTCAGCCAGTGTTCGTTCCGCTTGCTCGTTAAGGACGATAGCGTCTGCGAACCGAGAGTCTTGCAGTCAGTGGTCTAAGTTCTCATGTCTTCCCATTATACTGACTCACGATTTCCCGAAGGCGGTACTGAAAAGTTCGGGCAGGCGGTATTAGCCCGTACCCTCTGCTTCACATTGTTGATATCGTTCTTGGGAGGTTCTATGTTCGCATTGTCGTAGTAAAGTTCAAGCAGTATCCTTGTGCCTAAATAGAGAGAACCTGCTCGTCGAGTGATTGGATATTCACTTCTACCCTCGACGTTCCTTGTAATCGTAAATGGGTTCATTTAATGCGTATGTGACATTGCATTGAGTCTGGTAATCTTTTGGATTGAAGTAGTGACGTTTGGCACACGTCACACACGCATGGTCACGGGTTCGAATTCTGGATCGATTCCCGCCTAGACCAATCGAGCCTTCCATCCCTCCAAGATCGGGTAATTGGTATCAGACTCATCTGGGATTATAGAATCACTGACTTGTACATCAGCTGGTCACCGCAAGTCATTGTATAGGCCACATACGCATTCAATATGCCACTACGATTNTGAATGGAAGTCGACTGCGGCGCAAATCTCTCAGACAGAATTGTTTAACGCCCAGAAACTTTATTCTTTATCCTTTGATTTTTTTGATTACGAAAGATTATGCCGGCTCCCTTCTGAGATCCGCTTTATTGCGCGGGTGTCGTCGTCCGGTGTTTTGTCGATCCTGTTGAGAACGCCTCCAAAGCAGTCTTTCTAGAAGTCCTACAACGGGCAGGTCGGGTACGACAGCTTCACTCTATTGACTTTTCACAAAGGTTCTTCATTATGATAAGTAGCGCATGAAAATGCAAGGAAGGGTCCGGTGGTAGTCGGTCGTAGTAGTTATCCAGATCTCATTGTGTTGGACCGGATTTGTGCAATTCTTGATTAATATATGGGGGTTGCGAACTGGGAAAGGGAGAAAGAGGGAGCTACATGCTGTTCTGAGTTGTAAGTAGGCATTTGACATAACTACTTCAAAGATTAGAAGTCGTAGATGTCTTTCAGAGCCTTCAGGACACGGAATGTGCCCTCCTATCGTTGAGGCATCTCATGTCGATTAAGCAGTATTAAATTACTGATGTGTTCCGACGTTGCAGCTGACCTCTGATGCCCCAACCAACGCTGTTGCTCACCTTCTTAGGGTATTCAATTGGTCCTTCAACCGTTGTTTTTGGTCATTTTAGTCGCGGATTTTTTCCTATCATCTCTTCGATTTTTCTTGCTAATGAGCTGTGTTAAGCTCAGACTGCAATGTTCTAGCTTGTACGTCATAGATTTCGGTGGAAGCTCTGTCGAATGTGACTCTCAGTATTCGTGTGCAGCATGTATTTTGGTCATAACCGAGTTCGACGGTCCATTTTCAGATATTTTTTAGGTAGTTATGCTGGTCTCTACGACACGCACGCATAAAACTACAAATGTTTAGGGTTGAGGAATTCACGAGTCTCTGATTTGCAGCTCCTAAATTTGCATCAGGCGCTCAACTCCTTACGATAAAAATTAATTTCATTGTTCTTTACAATGGAATCATTTTTCATTGTGAGGATCCGATTTCCGATTTTTTCCTTTCGTTCCATGCCATTTCTGATTGCACTGTGCGAAGCCAAACTTACTACGATAGAAATGCATTTGTCATAAAAGTAGCGGAAAGATACCTTCTTCCCTGTTTACATTATTTAAGAGGGACCGAGATGATATCGTCATTAATGTGCCATTTTTAGGATGTTTCAGTATCTAATCGGATGGCACTTGAATGGCTTGGGAACTCTGTACGATTTGAAAGAAACCAGTTTATCTAGTCGCTTTCGTTGTTTTTTCTTAAAATTCTTTCGTGCGTGCATTGGATTCTAAGTGGCTACTACATTTAGTCTACCAATGTGATACTGTAGGCGAAAATGATAGATTCTGAACAATCATCCCAGATATGCATCGATTCTTTCTGTTTTGATGATTTAATAATTGTTTCGCATCGTTTTTATTTACTTGCTTGTTATTGGAGTGTTGACAAACTGTTTGTGGTTTTGAACGGGTAATAGATGCAAGAGTAGTTACTCTAGAACCTGCTGTGCTTACAATGCCTTTATGTTAGCATTGAGTGATGATCGCGCTCACATATTGCGAAATAGTTTTGCTAGCATTTGCAAATGTGATCTGTTCTTCTGAGATTCCTTCATCATGACTTCAGTCTGCTGTTTAGTCTTCCGGTTAAGCCTAAGGTCCTGAATTAGTGTGTGCAATGCGTTTCATGGGGCAGGGGCAGAGGGCAGGATTTCTACTGTCCTTTACACTTTACTATCCTTCTGTTGTTTCAGCAGAACTAATATGTTATGTTGTGTTGTGTTAATGAATTGTTATAATGTGTTACACAAGCAGCTTTTTCTTAGTTTCCTTGATGGAGATCTTACCGGGTGTGAGAGTATTAGTCAGGCTCTCTCAGACATTTGTCTCCCGTCAACTGGGAGGGGGAGACGGGCGTTAGGAACGATTTTGGGTAGTCGATTCGCCGCACGCGGCTGTCGCGGACCACTCATTCGCCGTTATTACAGCTCTAGCGTCCTTCATACAGCTCAATCGATATGCGATCATTGTTTTATGCATAATTCTACTATTAGTAACTTTTGTTCTTGTATTTCTTACCTACCGCTGCATCCTGCTACATTCCTTCGCGCGCGACGCCCCTCTCACCGCGACGCGACTGTTTCGTTCCTAACGCACCACACCCACTGGGAGGCACTGTTTCCTTCTGAAGAGGTGCTTCTTTCCTTATTTCCTTTTCTCAACACTATCCTCGCATTTTCGTTCTTCTAGTGGGGACGTGGATCCGAAAAGCGATGAGGGAGCGACGAGAACCATTTACAGTAGTTAGCTAGTAACCTGCCCATGCAATTGAAGAAAAGCGACGGATTTCCGATTTCAATCACATCTTTCGTTCTCTCACTTTGGATGTGAACACGAAAAACAATGAAGGAAAAAGCATAGTTCCAGTTGAGAAATAATTTTTACTTGTTTTTTTCGAAGAATTCGAACCTTCGATTGTCGGTCGTGTCAGCACCAACAGAAGACATCTTGCGAGGTGTCATATTCGGTCGATGCAAAGGTTGCCACAGTATTTTTGAAGTCAACAAACGTGGCAAACTTCTTTTTGGTCAAGTAGTGCTTCAGGAGTCTGAAATGTTCTCAGTCGAAAGAAGCGAGGTCATGGGAATAGAGGATGGACAACGGAACCCCGGAAAAGTTCCTATGACCTAGACTGCGTGGTTTTTGCGGAGTGAAGTTGTCAAGCGTAATCATGCAAAAGATGGATATAAATCCTTTTAGGTCGCTTCTGAAGCTGACTGCTGTACATGGTAGTCGTCACTGTCGAGCCTTGAAGGAGAAACTCGGCGTATCCTCCCCTCAGGACCCAGAATCAGTGTAGCAGAGCCTCTTTCGGTGCTGTAGGGGTTTGGGCTGCGCTGGCGGATCTCCTTCTAGGAGCCACGCAACAATTTCTTTTTTTCGTTGTAGGGGGCCACACTCTGATTTTCCGCTAATAGATCCTCCAGAAGCTCTTGGGTTGATGTGAAGACATGTGACTGACTTGGACACATGTGCCACTATGTAGATCGTCGGCCAGATGTTGCGAACGTCATCGAGCAAGAACCTCTCTGGAACCTTGATCATGAAGGTGTCGAACGACACTGATTGCTTTCGAGAAACTCTGCCAATTCCTTGCTTGAAGCTGCCTGCCCTTTGCTCACTTCGCCAGAAACTCGGTAATCAGTGATGGCATGTGGTCATCCTAAGCAAGAATCGTTTTCTGGCTCCGTATCTTCGGAGTGAGAAGGAGATAATAAGCACTGATGGTCGCATGGCTGGTGAAGTCCAACTTAATAGTTTCGCCGAAGTGGCTAGGTGGGGCAGCCTGGGTTATTCGGAGATTGTAGTAGAACAAACTAACACTAGAAAAAATAGAATCTCATATCTCTGCGAAATGGAGGGGTCTCGTCACAAGAATTTGACAAGCTCTGTCGCTGCTGAAACTGTGAACTGTGGTCACTTGTGACTTGATGAATCACTGTGCTATTAGGCTACTAAGAGGGGTAAGGAGAAAAAACAGTAGAAGAAGTTAGTTATCTCGAAAGGTTTCATTTTCGCTGCAGGATTTTCCAGAAAAGCATGGGAACAGTATTTCATGATTGCTTACACAATGCTACTCATTGGCGGATTGATGACTACATTATGGAATTGGCTTCAGTGAAATCCTAGTCCCGAAGTGAAAAACGTAAACGGGATGTGTTGGATTAAGAATTAACTAGATCCGGAGGACTAAGCTGGCGAATCATAAATCATGATTCTTCACTCCTGTTAGCGAGGACAGAGGGTCATCGAACTACTTGCACATTGTCCTGCTCAGAGCTTCGAAATCATCTAAGGGATTGCTCGCGTATTTGGTCAAAGCAGTGAACTGCTGGCCTGAAGTTTCGAACCCCCTTCTTGCGCGTGTTGTGGGTCATGAGTAGGTGAGTGTCACAAGATAGCCGCGCCTATTGTCCCAGTCGATACGATTGTTCTTCAATGAAATACTCGCCAACCATTCTTTGGCTCCGGGCTCACTTTTCATTCTCGGAAGATAAGGTCTAGTTGTCCCATAGAAAACAGAATAGAAGGAGCTCCATGTTTACTGACACTTGCATTCATACTGTTGACAGACTATCCGGTTAGAAAAGAGAAGGAGAAAACCACCGTGAAAATATGAATTGTTAGCTACCAGCTTAGTGTATTTCATGGCCTTTGTTGATTTGTGATCGTTTACTCTGCCTATAGAAGCTACTTTCACCGAAATTGGCTGAATTCGTGAGTCAAATATGTTCAGGAAATCCATGTAGGTTGTAGTCATCGTCCATCTGCTCATATGCTTTAATATCCTACATAACGATTTCTGTTAGGGAGTACTTGGACCATAATCCTAATCATTATATTACCTAGGTCTGGACAGATCGGGCAGAGATCCCAATTGAGGTTGGACTAGTGCGGAGATAACGGTGAGCCGCTTTGCGGACTTTTGTGTTTGCTCGGAAGGCCGGTCTCGAATGCTTTTCGTCTATCGATTTCATGGATATCACATCATTTGGAGCGATCCTTATTTTCTTCTTTTCGCTACTTTCTTTGTGATCTTTGTGGGTTATAGCGATTGAGCTGGATATCCGTGTCACTCCGAGTACAAGCCCTAATTAACTTCTGGGTTTGAATACGGTCTTTTGCCGTAGTGAACCTCTGTTTCCCTGAGTGAGGTTTACTATTTAGTCAGATTAAACTTCAGCTGACTGGTGCTTCGCGAATTACAGAGAATGAAAGCACTCTCTCCTTAAAATGGATCATGAACAAGCCCTTCCATTTCATCCCCATAATGAGGCGGATCACAAACTTCGGTGTATGTTCCAAGGAAAACCCTGGTCTCACCGCGAACAACCATAGGTTTAAGTAAATGGCTCTGCCCTTGAAGTGCTAGTCTTTAAGCTCGTATCATAAGTAATGGTTTGAAGTGATCTGAATAAATAGAGCCCTATTCGTATTGTTTGTAGTTGAGATCGGATTCCCGAACCATTGCGGATCGATTGAAGTGTCATGTCGTAAATGGTCTCGTGTGTTCATTCTGGAGAACAGCTCTCCCCTGTTGGGCGATAATGTTCGTTCAGGTTTCCGGGGCATGGAGAGAGATGTTGTATTTCACGGTTCAGCTTCCGTTACGAGATGTGTACGAAAACGGTGTTGTACTACTTCTCTGTATATCCCCTTCTCTGATGTTTCAACACGGTTTTAGCGGAATGAGACATCTTGTCCGAATGGGCTACCCCTTGGTAGCAAATCGACCGTTTGGAATGTTAGCATTTGAATCTGGTAGAAACCATCTTTGCTCTCCTTATCCAAACACATTGCGCGGATGACCTTTATAGCTCCCTAACTGGCATGTCGTAGCTTCTCATTCCCGAATTGTATGTATGATTCAGTTTGAAGGGAAATAAGTGTGCAATTGAAGAACATAAAAAGTCTTTCGTCTAATGTTGTCCTGGACTCAGACTTCTGATAGTTCCGTAGCTTGTTCTCAATCACTGTTCGCGCTTTTATCTCTGAAAAAGGAAAACAACCTCTAAGTGTGGCGAGATTCCGGTCTTGAAAGGATTTCCCATAGATGAACGTCAGTGGCGGAGGGAATGGGATTGTCACTCGATGGATTCGATTCTGATCGTAATGTTAGTGCGTAACCCAAATCCAATCATTCGAGATTATTCCGATTTGTTCGAGTGCTATTGAATAATCTCGCACTCCGTTTTGGCCTCCCGCTATTTCGTGCGCTGACGGCCTCGGCTCAGCGTCAACAAGCCCTTCCAGAGCGTCACTGACAATACGACATAATCATTTGAAGACCCATTACGTTGTTGGTTAAAGAGCTTCAACAGTTGCTAGACGGTCACGTTGAACTTAAAAGGTCAATAGCTTTAGTGAGTTAGTTGTTTTATATTTTATGCTTCTGCTGCGAAGTTGTCAAAGTTGTAAGTGAAGTGACTTCACGTTGTACGGAAAGGTCTACCTACTAAGGCAAGATTTTCCTTTGAGTTTTCGGGAAAATTTTATGGGTTTCTACAGGGAGGGGGGGGGGGGNGGGGGGGGGCAAGATCATGGTAACAAAGTTTTCCCTACTATCCCCACTATTAGGAGACTTTTCATTTCTAATCTTCATATCCTCTTTTAATCTGATCAGCTCCAAACTCGTACTCCGACAAACACGCGAATTCAGGCTCTCTAGTGGACGATGATGCTATCGTTGTGCCGTAATTTATCATCAACTTGAGCCTTCAAAGATTTCAACTGATCAACATTTCTCGTTGTCTGGATTTACCGAGTGTCATTATTTCAAAGGCTAAGGGAAAACGGAACTGGCAAACTTTTCTGATAGCTCGAGAGATGGGAACACCATTTCTGTGACTTTTGTGGTCAATTTCAAAAATAAGGGAAGTCTCCTCTGTTTCGATTACTGCAGAAAACTACAGAAAAGATGTCGATTTTTACGAGATCAATTTGTACGATTCGAAAAACTCCTTGAATGGGAAGGCATACAAGTGAGAAAAAGTTCTCATGAAGCTGTAACAGTTTGGACGTAGTGTGAACAGATTTTTCTAGAAGTAGTTACCTTCGTCAAGGGGCTTCCCAGTTCAACGGATCTCATATCGCTTGATGTCCCTACATAAACCTTTTTGGCTCCAAGGCATGCATTTCGACCACTTGAAGGTAGCCTTGCAAAACTTGGAGCAAGATGGACGCCAACCGCCACCTCGCCATGGTCGGCACCTTGAAACTGTGTCAAATTCGACGATGATGGTCTCGGAGCCGAGTAGTGCCTCTTGATCAGTTTTCTCGAGAAGTGAAATAATACAAAGTGCCGTCTCTTCCAAACTCGAACCGAGCTTTCTCGCAGCATTTATTTCTTTCCATACTTTTGCCTCACCTGTTAAGGACACTACCCGCTCGTACAGCCATAACGTATCCGGCTGCCTTTCCCTTGTCCATTCTACCGCATAAAGATCAAAATTTCTACCCATATTCAGCATGTACTTCTAGGGTTCGAATCCGGCTATCCCGCTGCTAGAGCTCATTGGAACTTGTGTCAAGCATTCAAGCCTGGAGCCTGTTCTAAACCATCCTATCGATACCTCGTTTGAAAGCACCACAGCCTGAAACAAGGGCGATGGCAAACCATTGTTGAGCGAAAAGGAGAGTTCACTGTCCAGTAAATAGATTTATTCTTCGAGGAACTTCCACTTCAAAAATCGCGGGGAATTGTTCGAACAGTCCAGTATGAATATAATCTGTAGAAACGTGAAGATATGTTGGCAGGTCATGTCGAGCCTTAATATGAGGAATTTGGAAGTTATAAAGCATCCTTGTCTGCCACGCAATGATCCCTTCATTACGGAGATCTCATTGAAATACCCGGTCTTTGGAATGTTCCTTTAGGGGGGGATTGTTTGTCGAGTGGTTTTCTTTTTAGCTTTCAACCATGTAGTTGGTTGGCCAAGATGATTGTTTAATTGCTATCCCTTTTTTCCATACCTCTTGCTTCACTCGAATTCCCCTTCCCTAAAACCCTACAGAAGTCGAAATGCTGGGGCGCGGAAAGGCACCTATCACTCCCGAAAGGTGATCTCGCTACGCAAGGGTCACGCCTTTTTGTGCTGTCTGCGCTTTCTCTCTTTCCGAATGTGTTCGTCCGTTTTTGATTAGAAAGAGTGAGACATTTCGGATGATTGTCTGGTGTTCATTCATATTCACTAGTACTATACATTCATTATTAACTATTACTGTATGCCGCTACTGCTATCTTTCGTGGTCAACCCACAACTTGCTTATTTAACCATATAATGACCGGAAGTCCTCATACTCTACACGTACTCCTAAGAGAGTTCGGATCTGGCCACTCCGCCGATGAAACCAATTCAATCTTGTGCCGAGCATTTCCCCTTAGAGTCCTTCCTTAGCTGTTCTCAGCACACCTCGTTCCAGCGCTTGACAGCCTGAAACAAAAACGTCAACGATAAACATTGATCTGGTTAATCGAATGCGGTATCGTGAAATCCCCTGATATCTCTTGTGAATAGTGCCCTTTAGCAGTAGTGTTTTTATGGAAGCCTCCAGAAAATTCTGGACTATCGTGAAATTTTCGGCATATGCTTTCTGCACAACCTAATATTTCGAAGAGTGCGCCACTGGCTCATTGTTAGTGAGGGACTAGGAGTTGTGTTGTGATTCAAGCCGACATCCTTTAGATTTCAAAAATCCTTTCTTTGAAGTAACAAGCTGGTGAAGTAAGACGAGGACAACCTATTGGGACGTGTAAAGACACACTCACCGATGTCTTGGGATATCGGCTTGGCGAAGTCCGTGGCGAAGTTGTGGCGATTTGAAAGGCGCAGGCATTCCTATATTCGGCTCAATAATTCATTCCAACCGTAACCTATGTCAAAATATCAAGATTCAATTAACATATTCATCAACTGTATAGTGCTTTCTCACGCTTTCCAACAAGTTTTGCACTTTGGTATAGATATCGTCGATATATATCGTCATGTAGATTGGAGAGCAGGTTAGCTAGTTGATTACACTCTGCAGTTTTGGTTGCACTCGAAACAATGTAATACCGTCGGAAAAATGCCTTAAATCACACTAAAAACGAGCGGTTGCGTTCTTTTGTTGCTATTTGTTGCTATAAGTCGATGGACAGTTCTGCTAATGTTGCACATACCATTGAATTCAGATCGTCGGATCTACAGGCGTAAAATTAGGGAAACCTTAATTCTGAGGTAGTTTTTACCTATCTTAAAAAGTGAAAACAGTACAGCCGTGCAGCTTGGCTTGGTAAGAAGTATGGAAATCGTCATCTATCTTACTCTCACCAAGCGCACTGACATTCAGGCAGCAAATGCTTCCCTGTTATAAAACAGCCAAGCTGCAGTGTGAAATCGCTACCGAAATGGAAGTTTATTAGGTGAAAATGTAGTTGGGGGAAGGGAGCCAACGCCCTTTCGGCTGGAACGCCTAGGAGGGGTAGCCAACCTTACTTGTGCTTACAATTAGAGGTAGTTTTAACCAAAAGAAGTTGTTTTTACCTATTTTGCAGAAGGGGAGGAGCTCCGGGTGGATAAGATGATTATCTCGTGCCAAAAAGCCTTCCATTCTCATGCTTAGGTTAAAAAAATATTTATAACATAAAAGAACACTATGAAACGTTCCTAAGCACGATTATGGGATCACGAACTCTTACTCGAATTCCTGCTCTTCATTCGCAAACTCCCACTTCTCCTTCTCTGCGCTCTAGCCATTAGAGATTGGGATCCCTTCTCAAAACTACATTTTCACCTTCGGTTTTAAGTGTAACTCAGCTTTGGGCCTGAATCGAACGAATAGTCGTGAAGGAAGGTGCTCATCGATTCTACGTAACTTGACGCAAGTAGCGCCCGGGCACCTCAGATCCTCATCTCTAGTGCTATGCAATACAATGCTCCCGTTTGAATTGCTTTCCCACGCGCGGGTGTTCGAATGCAATTTAGAACGCGCTTTCGGGAAATGAATTAGACTTGCTCGTGAAGAAAGTTGGAGTTTGAATTAGGCGTATTCTTCATGTAGAAAATAATGTGATCAGTAAATGAGGCAACAAGGCGGTGAGCTAAAGAAGATTTTCTAGAACCGCCGCAGCATCGTTGCTCCATTCAAACGTCCGCATTCCTTTCTACCAACCAACCTCCTTCCGGCCAGTCTCCTTACAGTCCCTTCTCGACGCATCGTATGTACCACAAGGAGATGTATATCGAATAGGATTTTCCGTGGAAGGAAAAATGTTTCTGTGAAAAACCGTACCTACTGACCATATTTCAGTTCGAGGTCTCTGTAAAACAGGGTTCCCGTAGAGAACCTTTGTTTCGTGTGGTCATTCCCTGATTCCATTACTATATGCTCAGTTTGGACAAAATATCCCCGTGAATACGATAGAATCACGCAAAGTCTCCTGTCTACTCTCTGGGCTGGAGTATTTCCAGGTTTTTAGAGACGCAATAGAAATTAGGTAATGCATTTACATTGGATTTGCAGCATATTACAATAGCAAGACGCGAATTCGCATTCTTCGCTACTTGGATAGGTATATTCGAGGGTTAGCACGAGGGCATGGACTATCACTGCTGATACCCCTTCGTAAGCAATCTTAGACCAGCAGAAAAAACACCACATTGAAAATTTTCTATTTTTTTCTGTAGATAGTTTGAAGATGAGCTCTTCAAGAATTGTGAAGCTCGATTCTCCAGGTCCTATAACAGGTGTTCAGAGGATCTGGAAAGACTACTGCAATAGTTTAACTCCCCTTTTTTACGGGTTAGTTCGTGCAAGTCTCAGAGGATAACGATAAACTCGATAAATGATCACTGAGTACAATTAGTGATGTGCACAACTGCTCATAAGATCGTGTTTCCCCTGTTATATGGTCCTAATAATGAGTATCAGTATGCTGTTGAATCGACCACCTTCCACATACTTGTCAAACTAAATTAAATGGTCGCACACAGGTCGAATCCAGTACAGCATTACAATGGCCCACCCCCCGACGTTACTTTGTTTTGTCACCAATTCCAGCCTATTATTTTCGCTCTTCTGACCGATCTCCAACTTTAGGACATCAGCATGCGATTCACGCTCTAAGCAAAAGTATCAGGATAAGGGAATGACTGAACTTCTTGACAAATGTTTCGAGCGCGCTATGGTCCATTAGGTGGGAATGTCAGGCGAAAAATGGAAAAAATTGGAAAAGCAGATCCAAGTATATGAGATACACCGACTGATAATCGCTTCAGGACCAGCTAGTGAATCTGTCACCTCGTCAACCAACTGGATTTTAATAGGCCCTTTGGTCGAGATTGCGTTTTCCTACCCGAACGGTGGTCATTCCCGCCATACTCGATCGCGCACGGTGAGAGACGAAGTTTTGGATTTTTAGGGGAAGCCCACGACCACTGCTGCTGCTAAACCACTGCTGCTTGTCCTTGCCATGGTTGGGGAACACCGCGACCCCTCCTCCCACCTCCCCCCTTCGTGGTAGGGATTCGATTGTTCAGGTAGTTCTAATATTAGGTATTTAACCCGAGTTTCCACCTAGAGCTCATCCTCCCACGGTTGAAATGGGCCGATGAAGAACATGAGGCTGGAAAAGGAAACAAAATGAAGTTCTCATCAAGGGGTAATTTATATAGCATTGTGAAGCTTTTTTTTTTGTTCGGCAATTTCCAAGGTAAACGTGTAATTTGGTTCGGTGAAGAGTGAAGGTGCTCTAGGGCATGGTGTTGATATTGTGGATTACACAACAAGGGAAAGGCAGGCTTATGGAGCCGACGACGAACATGATGCAAACTGCTAAACATGATCTTTTGGTCATTTTCCAATTCTATCTCCACCCTCTGGAACTTTGACGAAATGAACTTGTTAATGAAGAAGAATATGCCTCAAGTTGAAGCTGATCCTGAATGGAACTTTTCCAGATTATTAGATCTTGTACTTCAGTTTTCCAATAGATTAGATCAGAACATCATCTTGTAGAGCTTTATAAGCTGAGTTGACCGGTCTATCCTACTTTCAGAAAACTTTGAACCGTCTTATAACAAAAGAGCGCAAACTCAGTTTTCGCATAAATTTGGGATTCCTTACGGCATTGTAATGTTACAGGTTGATTCTTGGCACTCTGCCTCTCTTCCTCTGAAACCTATGATAAACTTCGGTCAAGGCTATCATCATAGGTGAGTAATTTCTGAATTTTGCAGAATTGGTAAGTATCTTGTGATGGTAGGAATGCCTTTTTCCGGAACGCGTGTTTTTTCCCATTTCACTACTTAAAAATGCAGTCAAAGCGAAAATGAGCAAGTTCTACTTTCTTTTTCGAGGTGATTTACATTTCTTCGCTTAGACTCTGAGCCAAGACAACCGATGTGGGGAGTCGAATTGAATGATCTAGCTCCGGGGGGTCCCATACGTCACTCAATACCTCCTCATGTAGAGATTTTGATTTATTGACTGCAAGCAAAAATATGAATAAAATCTAATTCAACGCTATCTTAGTGGTTGTCAATGACAGTTTTTTTAAATGTAATGAGTGCTGACTAGAATTTTCTTTCCGATTCGTTCATATCTGTTTGGGAATCTTCTCCTTTTTTTGTACAGCGTCACGATCGACCTTGAGTAAGCGACATCGATACAATTACGGGCTTGCGTTGTTTTTCCCAAACGCAGCATTCCATAATACCTCAGGCTTTAAAATTTCGCTTAACAGGAAGTCAACTTCTTTCTCACTGGCCCAGCCTTGGATTTCTGCAAATCGTGGAGGAAGCTTTCCTTCAATTGCCATTATCTATGACTGACCAGAATCATCCTTTCTTTCCTCAAATATCTCCTATCAGCTCCTTTTGGATCCATTGTTCAAATATCCCCTATTTTGTTGCCATTCCTTGACTGTATTTCAGCTACGCGTTATTTTCTCTTTTTCCCTATCCTCTGACGCGCTACATCCACTTCTGAGTGGTTCTGTGACGAGAAACTTGAGTATCCTTCTATGCTCCACACATTCGACTCCCATTTGGTTTCGTAACGACGCTTGGGATGGGCCGAACCCTTCAATAATGTTCCAGGTTCCACATTAGTAATTGAGCACTAATGGTAAGAGGGTGGCAGTGTTACGGTACTGAACCGGATGGAACACAAATAGGCTCTCTTAATCGATAAGTTGACATGTAGGGCTGTCATTGTTCCCTTCGACATTCGACCTAGCGCTATCGTAGTGCCTTGTTTTGTCTTCGATCTTCGAATGATCAGAAAGATGGAGGAACTTACCGTATTGCTAGCAAGTACGAAGTTCGCAAGTGTGCCCAATATCTGTGCCTAATCAGCACCTCTACTCACCAGGTGCCCCTTAGACCACGCCTTGTGTGCACATTTTTCTATTATTTTTCTCTGCTCTCCAACACTTCAACACAGGCATTCCATATGGCTCTTACTCCCGCTTGGGAAAGGGGTTTTTTAACGCCCAGCCTGATAATTAGGTATTGATCTTCATTTCTAAAACGTGATTGGAATGTCATCTGCTGAAATTGCCACTGATCAATGACGAAGTCGATCATCAATGAATCAATCAATCACTGTTCCGAATATAATTGAAATTGAAGGTCGGGAGTCGTTCAACTTTTACGCCACAACTCTGGATGTGTTCAAATGTTAAAGGGGTTGACCTTATATATTCATTTTTCGAAAAATTGCTGCATCAACTGACGTAGGATTCAATGCTTTTATCTGCGCAGACAAACCTGGTTCCCTTTTGCTCCACTCAAACGGGGTTGTAGAGATTTCTTGACTCAGCTAGGACTCATTCTGGATTGACGTGGATAGCAGCACTCGCTAAAACCCTCTATCTGTGAAGTTATTCAATGAATAGAAAGCTTTTCAGGATTTTTTTTATGCCTGCATGTTGGTGTTCTGAGAGAAGTTTACGATTCCCATTTCAAGGCTTTCCAAAAATACATTACACTGGCACAATAGCAGTGTGGGAAAGATATCGTGGTTGATCATCGTTAGAACTTTCTCCATTATCGTGGGTGAATAAAAATTTTGAGGGCAGTTAGCGAAAGCGCCTCCATTCCTTTACTAGAGTTCCGTACACCAAATACCCCTCCCTCCACCCTCCAACTAGTTGCGGGCCTCAGCCCTCATTACTAGCAATAAGGGACAGTGTCGCACACCAGTTGCTGCTATTATACTGTATACTCGGGTTTTTGCTCAGAAACTGTAGAAGAATCTGTAGAAGAAGAAAGAAGCTTATGTCAGATCCTTTCAAAAACCCTTTGTGATCCACAGTAGGCTCAGTTCAAATCCACGCCTATTGCGAGGTTTGCAATAGGCGTGGATTTGTACTGGGCCACTGTGGATCACAAAATTAGCCCAGCTCATACCCATTCCAGATCTCAGAAGGTCGAATATCCTTAGTAGCACGTGTTAATATGATTCCAAGCAGTCAATGTGACGATTCAGTTCAAGTGTGCTCTTTTCAATAACTACGCAATGTTGGCGTTCCACCATTTCCGAGGCGCTGGGTGCTACGGCCTTACAACAACTTTATTCAGTGATTAACAAACCATTATATCAAAGCGGAACTGAGAAAAAACTCAGCTCGCAGGACAACTTTTCTCAAGTTACTCACTTTTTTCTAGGCAAGACTGAGGGAGCTCTGGCCGGCTCTTCCACCAGGAAGACCTCACCACATATCTGGGCAGATAAGAACACTGTTTTCTCCGCCGGTTGATTTTCACTGCTCACCGCACAAATAAAACAAGTATTTGAACGTTTTTGCCACTCCGAATTGTTCTAAAATTGGTATTGGCAACTGGCACAAAGTTGCTCTGTACGGTAGGGGGCCCGCTTCTAATAAAAACTCGGCCTGAAGCCAATCTCTCATAACTTGTAGTCAAATTACGAGCAAAAAGACTGAGCCTTGTGAGTTGCCTGAAAGAAAGGGGGTCGCTACACAGAAAGACTGAAAGATTGCAAATCCACCGATAGCTAATGTTAAGTTTTTGAATTAATTCTGACCAAAGCCACCTTCCGCATTAATCTCGGCGAAATCACCCAGCTTGCAATGAATGTTATTGGTGGTCACTGATTGTTATTCAATTAACAGTACACGAACGATTTATACTTTCAGCAACTACAACCTTCAAACCATTCACGTCCAGCGACAACCAATCCACTGCGGTTGTGTGCAAATCTGCGACGCAATAGCCTACCGCGATCGGGCGCTGAGCAGCGGTAGGAGCAATTTTGTTATTCAAACATTAATATTCTCTTCCACCATCCAAGCTAGAGGGCCTTTTTAGCTTCTATGAAAAAATTTCATGCTAGGCTGCTTTCATAGTCCGCGATTTGGCCGGGGGACTACTCGTCCGGCGATATCGACCAAGATTCAGCTCTAAACAAGGGGCAAGGGCAGCCCCAGGTCACTCGCGGGCCAAATCACGGATTATAAAAGCAGCCCTACGGGTAGATAGCTTGGTGTAGATCGAGGGCTTGTTGATTGAATTTCAGGTCTTCATCAGAACTCAGACAATGACAGTAAGCGTCTATATTGTCGTTTTCGTGGTGTTCCTATGCTACATCCATCATTCAAGTACTGCGGCTAAAAGGGAGCAATCCATCATTGCGTAACCACGTGAATCGAAAACCGATACTGATCTTTATTGATTGATCAGTACTATTTTGCAGAACTCTAATCACCAAATAGGTTCTCAGTTCCTCTAAATGATGGGTTTTTCATGATACTCTCGAAGTTTGCTCTCTATGAACACCACATCTCAGTGGAGCAAACATTTGGAAGATCAGAACAGTTGGTAGTTCGTGATGTGCAGAAGTGGAATTTTTTTTTTAGCCGCGGGGCTACTGTACCCAGGTTTTTACGCATTTGAACATGTATTGGAATCTCGTCCAAATATCCCTTTCGTATTCGTTATCCCGTGCAACCCCCAATTCGACTAGATCTGAGGGACCTTATTGGTTATATTCGGAAAATGTTCCGGATTCTTCGCCATCGATGCACGCCTATCTCTAAAACTGAATAAGGTTTTCGTGGACGTAGCTCTCAATGGGCTTCCTTTTTCAGTGGTCGGTTCGCCGTTGGACCCGAGCAGTCACTTCGTATGTAATTGTCATCACACGTTGCCAACTTTGGACTCCGAATTTTCTCAGCAGCCATATATTGACTTCTACTCCAATACACAAGAGGTTAGTAATTTTATCGGTATTTTCACAACCACTTGTGTTGACAACCTTTCAAATGCTTCGGGCACTTTCATTGCCAGATGTGGGGAATACTCTTCATATTCAGTTCGACTTCCGAGAGCTCAAGTAAACCCACGTGTATCACCTGTCGTCCCGTTAATCATTGAATTCCTCGAATGAACTGTAACTGCTCCATTCCTTCTTGTCGCGAGCCAGAATGGTCCAGTGTATCGTACTCGCTTCAGAAGACGAGTCATAGCATTCCTGTCGTTCAGAACTTTCATGGAAAAGTCTGACCATGGCGACTGACGTCCCTCCTGGCCTTCGTTTACCGTCACGAGGGATCCACTCTGTAGACATCAGCGACAAGAAAAGGAACATAATACTAGTGAATTACCAAGGCTGTTTAGTCAGTAAGGGTTCCCTGGTTTGTACTCGTACTAAAATTGCTTCCATAACGGTGGAACTTCCGAAATAAACGCTGGTTCGAAACGATCATCCCAGTCGATAAGCCTCATAAAGTTAAGAAAAGTTATTCATCAGCTATTGTTGGTGAGCTTGCCTATCATTACGAAGAATGGTCGAGAGCTCGGCAACATAGCAGGGAGTGGAGGAAATTGGACTGATTGCTCTGTATACCTTCCTTGGTGGTATCAGGTCTCTTAACGTTCTGTTCCAAAGTTTTCTTGACATTTTCATGCCTTCACTAACCAAGAGTTTGAGTCATTCATTCCTACATTCGAGTTGTAGTCTTCTTTTGATTCGGAAGCTTTTTCTCGAAAACAATGATTTTAAGAAATTGAAAATAATCAAAATGCCTGTTGGTGTGCCAGTGACGAACAAACCATGAAAGTACTAAATTGAAGGTCTAAATCGATTTGGGAGTTGGGCCGGTTGCACCAGTTATCAAGGGCCTCCTAGCTTTTTATAAAAGAAATGCAATGGGAGTATGGTGCAAGCCAACTCAGGGGCATAAAGTACTGCATAAGTTACACGGAGATGCCCTCTCTCCAGCATCCGCTGTAGGAGCCCATAAACACGCGTTTTAAATACATAATCGCATTTCTTTTTCGTTTTTCATGTCATGAATCTGTTCAAGTATTTTGAAATATTGGATATACCATTGAACTCAGCATATTATGCTCCACAAATGGTTCTTTAGTGATCCGGAATAGTTTTGTTCTGGGAGAACTTGATACCCTCAACTTTAAAGTGGATATTCCGCCTTAGTTCGAGAATCAGCGATAGATTCGATGAATGATTTCGTGTTACATTAGGTTGTGAAGAGAGTATATGCTATAAACCCCCTCTGTAGTCCACGCTTCTTCAGCGGTTTTTCGGGAGCTTCCATACAAGGACGCTGCTCACCTGTATACGCACGACATATCAGGAGATTTAATGATATCGTAATATGTCGTGTTTACCACCCTCACCTTTTTGTTCAAGGTTTCGAAACAATAGAGAGAAGCATGCACAGTACTGCTCATAAGGGGCTTCAAGGGCAAAGTTTGTCATAACTTCTAGGGTTCTAGCAGTGGAGGGGTCGAATCGAAACCCATGCGGAGTCTGGTAATTACGTAATTAAATAAGCAATAAAGAGGTAGTCTGATATGTCATGCGTATATTTATACCTGTTTACCTATTTACCTGGGCGGAGGTGATGTAGTAGCAAGTGGTGCACTGTCTCACACGCACGGTCACGGGTTCGAATTCCGGATGAAAGCTCTGACGTGTATATCTGCTGGCCACCGCAATTCATTGTATAGGCCACATACGCAGTCATTACGCCACTACGATTCTTCATGCAAGTAGAGTGGGGGGCATCCCTCAAACGGGGTTGATACGCCAAACCATTGTCCTTTATCCTTTTATATTTATAGCGAGAAATGTCTTTAGATGCAAACTCTGTAAAGGCTCGACTACGAGCCAGCGTTTCCATCTTCGCGAGCTTCTAATCATCAACATTGTGGAGGTGTCCTTGGAAGGTCAACAGTGCGTCATGCTTCCACTAAAAGTTTTATTGCTGAGAACTTTACCTGTCCACACCAAAACCTTGATAACGCTTTACGGCACAGCGAGTCATCATAACGTGCTGCCTCCCTCGACAAAAATTTCTATTTAATAGAGGGTACCACAGATCTCAGTGCGACATCTTTTGATTGTTCTTAAGTTGAAATTCGTCGCTGAACTAGGTCTGAACGGATGAATTAAACATGGCGTTTTTTGCTTGAAAGTTCCCATGGTTTTGGTCATTTTTAAGCTAATTACGAGATATCGTAAGCATTTTTCGCTGGAATGACGGAATATACTCCTGCTGGGAGTTACGCCGTTTTGGGGAGGATTTTGGAGGTTCCCTTACATAAGGACGATAGCAGTAGCTTGCCTATCGCAACCAACTACATATTCATCAGTTTTAGGAAGTGCTTGTGACTGGAATGAAAAACACTTTTAATAGGTTTCATCAAAATTTTTAGGAAATATAGAGGCAAATGCATAAACCAAGCCAAGAGGGGTACTCACACGCACAAAAGTTTCCGTCAGTGCTTAGCAGTATGTGCCCCTGTGTGCGTCTCCATTTGTGTACAGAGGGAAAGGGAGCTCACCTATCGCGAGTATTTACCATGATAAGCGTTCTATCTGGGTCAGTTTGTCCAAATAAAATGTGTGAAGTGCTCCCACTCGGGCTAGTGTTCGCAAAAATTTGGAGCTTCACTTGTCAGTGACTATCTCTTTCATTTGGGTGTGTTTAGTCGACTTCTGACTTTGCTCTCTATGAAGCCCGTTCTTTTCACTCCAAATTCTGTCCTTTGCCTTGTTCGTAACTCGAAAATAGTCAGAGATTCTCCATTTCGTATTCGTTTTGTGGATACGCCAGTTGGGCTCCGCAGACCAACGCTTGCATCGCATATCCATAATAGCTTTACCAAGATCTTACTCGAGTAGAAATTATGGGGAACAGTCAGCAGATCGTCGACGAAGGGAGATAGCCATGCTCCCAGTCACGTCAAATGATCCGTAATTGTTAGGGGATCCACATAAACAGTATCGATAGAATTCCTCTTTCATAACTGCTTCCCCTCACCGATACTGACAATGAGTCAGTTGAGTCAGGAGGCGCCTCGCTGTCGCCGCACTGAAACTAGGTCATTGCACGCGGCAGCTTCAGATGCCCATGATACTGTCATCTGATAAGAGTTTGACCGGCGATATTTTTAGTTCGAAGAGTTGTTTTTCTCTTTTCCTCACATCGCGTTCTGTTCCTCGTATACTTTTTTCTCAAAGTATGATACTCGCGGTTATTAATCTAAATCACGCGTCCACGTTGTCTTTGTTTTTTTGTTATAAATCAGTTCCCATTTCAGTTTCTGAAGTTGGGTGTACTGTCAACGGTTAGCCAACCTTTAGGAAGTCCAGCCTGGAGTCGACCAGTAACATAGTGGTGGTGGTTTGAGAATCTCGCAATGTTTCATCTTGCAGTTGCTTTCGAGGAATACCCTCTATTCTGAAGAAGAGAGAGTATCTCGTCGAAGTTCAAGAGAGTAACGATGAAATCGATAAAGTCTACAGCCTACGGTGAGAGTTCCGCAGGAATGCGGAAGCCGACTCGATTGGAATTGGTGTTCCCTTCGTTGTTCGGCCTACATTATCAGTATGATTCATACTCTGATGAATCGATGGCCCTTTATTTCCTTACTCCATTAATGTACAAGTCTCCTATGTTTACTGTTCGATTCCCCAAAACAGATGCTATCCACGGATGGCTAGGCTGGCTCTTAACGAGAACTCGGTTTTGCTTCCGACTTCAACCTTACGTCCTTCACGAACCGATCTCTCAAATCCAGGACGGCAGCGGGCGGCCCACGTGATCGGCACAGGAGATGGATGAACTATGCGCGCGGATGAAATGATCACCGCAGGAGGGCGACAGGCACCGTGAATGTTTCAGGACTATTTGCCAGTGAGCCTGGCATTGTGCCATTGGATTGGCTCATTCCGAGTGTGGCTCCATCTCCCGAGAATCGCGTCGGTTCGCCCGCCCCCCCCCCCCTTCAGGACCTCCCAGGATAGGAAGCCCTTTGATTATTTACAGTTGCTGGCTTCTTTCTTCAATCCCAATGTGGTCTTGATCGTCGATAAAAGTGAAGGAGTTGCTCCGAATAATCAAGTCTAATAAACATAAAAACAAAAAAGAAACAGAAGGGAAGAACCAAAATCAATCAAAAAGAAAGGCAGGCAACGAAAACTATGGTGTCCTATCGATTGTTCGGGAGGCGGGCTTGGTACGGTAATTGCAGTTTGACCGCGAGACAATTTAAAAGGTTTGCCTGATGCCGCAAAGCGAACGTGGGAGAAGTTCCCCGTGGGAGCCCTTTCAATCCTACCCTCACCCCCTTCCTCACTACCTACAACACAGAGGGCGGCGGGCGCAACGCGCAACATCGAGTAGTTACAATCACGCCAACCACAAAGAGGAATGCCGTCACGCCGCATTCAGGACCATGAGTTAGTACTTGTGGGAGCGTGTTTTGTCAAGCAACTACCATGAAATTGCGGCATACAACCCCCTCAACGGTACAGTGTTGCAGCCAAATCGTTGGACAAGGTTCTCGTGACTTGCTTGTTTAGTTTCCAGTGATCGCCCGCCTAACTTATTCTTATATCAGTGGGAACGCCTGGCTGAAGCCGGATTTCCCGGAGTAACGATATAATCTTGCTTGTAACTTTTTGCAATTTCCTTGGCGCCTTTTTTTTCAAAAATGGGTATCACTAGGCGGTTTCATTTCTAAACCTTGATAATCGAGCAGGCTGAGCGGTTCAAATGCTTACTGAATCGCTGGTACCTGAGACGTGTTCTTAGTGTAATCATAGGTAACGTAACAGGTATTGCGATCCTAGCATGCTCTTTCTTTCATGGGCTTTTGCCAATCCTACCAGTTTTTCGCAACCTTTCCACCATCAATGTCTCCACCCAATCATTACAAGTGCCATTGTCGAAGGATCATTGGGGAAGCCCTCCACGAATCATGTGGCATCCGATTTTTCTTTTACACACATTTCATTTTTCACATTCTTCCATTTCATCCATTCCGTCCGTGTTCCGTGGAATATCATACTCTCTGGCGAAAGAGGGCTACCAATCCCTGTCTCATTATATATGTACTTTTTATAAAAAACAGGATTTATCCAAAGAATGAAGCCGGTCCGGCTAGGCTTCTTACAGATCCATACCACTTGTTATCACTTTCTATCATTTTCCATCTACGTTTCGGAAACACATGTATGTATCAAGTTTAGTGCCATAGAAACTTTTAGTGGTGCCCTTTGAGGACACTGTCATTAACAGTTTCAGAGGGAATTGGCCACTTGTAATTCAATTGCGTTGATTCCGTAGAAGACGATTCAGTTGTCCTCAAATGCCTATTTCAGAGATATATAAACAGGGCGAGGTTCGTGAAGACCCGCACATTCATCCCTACTTTTATTCCGATTTGACAGTCTGAATTACGCGATTCGTCATGCCATTTAAACGTTCCCCTCCTTCATGGTCCAGTGACGATAGTTGAAGCGCCTTTGTCCAGAAACGCTTGCCATCTCTTTTCAGAAAATTTTGCTTCTTTTTTCTATTGAAGCAAAAAAAAAAAATGCGGAAGGTTACATGGCTCGCAACAATGTAATCAACGAATTTCCAAATTTCGTTTCAAAACGCTATTCCGCAGGCGTTTCGGAAGATGGGTCCTTCGGCACTGCACCCTTCATTTCCCCACTTTTGTAGGAGCATCCTTCTAAGAAAGAAGCATTAGATGGAGACATACATACATAGCAACTAAGGACGGAATTCTTCAATTTTTATCGAATCGATATTCGATACGATCTATCTCTTTATAAATAATTTTTTTTCTGTCGCGCCCGTGGTGATTTATAAGTTTGAGCCAAACATCAGTGCGTCCAATTGTATTTTATTGTACTTTGTTCAGATACTTCATTGCAATCGTTCATTCAATCAACCCTACCTAGTTTAGTTTGGGACATATTGTGGCTTTTTCTTGGACCAAACACAGTTTGTTCAACGGTGCATATCAAGTCTTTGTTCTCATATAATGTCAATAAAATAGGGAAAAAGGCCAAAAAAGTCAGAACAGAGCCTTGTCAATATATGGCAAAAAATACTGTTCGATGATAGTGCAGGAACTCAGAAGCACACTCCACGATCGAAATTGTTTCCGAGATATCCACCTATGGTGAACCTGTGGCCCCGTTATATTTGGCCACAAACCGCGTAGAGGGGACGTAATGAGGGCTAAATGATTGTACCCACTTTATGCCCCTCCCAAAGGTAGCCATGTTTCGAATACCTCGAACAGGCTGCTCCATGTACAATGGAGCACACATGCTAAACTCAAAAGCTAGTCGCGACCTATGGCAACAGTGAAGGCAATTTCCGACATTTTAGGCTTACTGTAGTCAGCCTTCCAACTTGACTCAGCATCCCTTTCAAGCCATTTGTACCATCGTAGTCTCGTCTAGCCCTCTTTTACAACTTTTTTTTTCATATTTTCTCTTGAAATTCGCCGATTTTCGTGCCTTCCGTCACGTTTACACTATTCTGCACTATAGCTTCCATTTGTTCGCTCAAACTGGATACCCCAAAATTGTAATGAATTGTGTTGTGTGCTAAATACGCATGCTTCAACACCGGGAGATTGAGTTGGCAGGATTTAAGCATTTACTATTCCATCTTTGAACTGCATTTCACACATGACAGCGCCAGCTATTTCCTCCTCATAAGTTGAAGTTTGTTATCAGGACCCACCCAGATCAAGAGGCCGTTAACAGTGTCTTTGGGTGGTAACTGTGTCTCTAATTGAGGCCTTTGGAATTTTCACGAGACTGTGAATCTAGTTGGAAAATACTCTGCCCCTCTGCGTTTCCATCATTGATAGAGTCAGTCTAATGCCAGTGGCAGTTGGAGTACTGGCGTAAGCCACACGTCTGGTTTTACCCAAAATCGTAATAATCTTAAATTCTTATCTAGCTTACTCTAATTGAGATCAACCAAGTTCACATACGTTTTTCTGGGAAAAGCTAATACCGATTTGGAGGCTGCGTGTAGTTCGTTACACAAACAAATGCAGGTCTTAAGTAGCTCCTGGAAGAACTCTGTCTCTTTGCCTTCCTTCACTTCTTACTAGCCCATTTTTCTCTTATTCTATCCAATTCGTCGAGTGGTTACTATTCAAAGTTGGTAAGGTTCATCCTTTTCACCACGGGAATTATTTGACCAGCAGTCTCAGAGGTGACAAGTGCTCAGCTATCATGCAGTTTGTCTGAGAAAAGTCAGGATTTAACCCCGCTTGGATCAACCAGCATGTGCCATTTCGCCGACTCGGTCAATTGCTTGGATTTCTGGGACAGTTCCCTTTTTTTTCGCTTTCGCATAATACATTAATTGAGGATTTCAAGGGAAAATTCAGAACGATGATGGAGCGTTTCAACTTCAGAGAATCGATATGAGATTTGTTCCCGTGCAATGCTCATTTAGATTGGCAAATATTACGAAATTCGATAGAATTGCTGGAATAGGCATATGCCGATCGGCCGGCTTATCGTTGTTCATTATTAATACAACGAGAGCTGGCCAAATTCACCGGCCCCGTCGGCGAGGAACGTACGTTCCATCCATGTGGAATTCGCTCGAGAGTGGGCGCTGACGTCATTCCTGACTACCATGCTTGCTTTCTCATTGATTCACTCCTATCGATTAGGAAGGAAATGACTATACGTTCATCGTAGCTTCTGCTATCTGTTACCCTTTTCCGCTGAAATGGAGTTGTTGTATGATTAAGCTCAAATATTAGTACCACCGGTGCCATCCATGATGGAGCTACCGCATGATGGACACCTTTTTGTGGAAAACCATAGGCGACCCGTATGCAGTACTGCGATACACTTTTCCTCGATCTTTAAAATGGTGAGAAAAAGAGGCGAGAGAGCTTCTGACGGGGTCATACCCCTTTCCATAGCAACTAGTTACGGTTACGTTCAGAGTATGAAGTCCCTTCTGGATTAGTTTGCTCGTAGTGATTAATCATGAATAAATAATATAGTATTAATAATAGTAAATAGCAATAAACAATGAGTACGAAAAGAACTACATTAGCGCTCAAAAGTCTTCGGAGAAATGGTTCTTCAGCCGTACTTTTCAGTCGTAAGTCCTTTCCTACTGGAACTAATCATGCGAAACTTCTATATTTTGAGCGTGGGTGTATTGTGAATATTTACCACTATTAACTTGCAATCTGATCATGTTCCAAGTATTCCAGAGAGCATGAACATAAAATCGACTGAAAATACAGATGATGGCCCTTCTAGAATATCTTTCCTTTTTGTCATGTCTGAAGTGTACGGGCGGTAATGCCGAACACAATAGATGAGAAAAACGCACATAAGGTGCGAATAAGTGCAGACGTCAACAACTTTACTTCTAGCAAAATCTGCTACCACAACAAACACCTTGCTCTATCTGTGGATATTGCAGCTTTGCAGTCAAATAATGTTGGTTAGTGTGGAATATGTTCCAGTTGAACATATCCAAATTTTGCGCGATTTGGTCTACTAAGAAAAAAAGCTATGAACGAAAAAGCGTCAAAGCATTTCACCGAAGACTTTTGAGCGCTACTTTATATGGGTATACCAAGCAGTAACGGAGAGTAGCTGTATTTCTGTGCGGTGGCAATTAAGAGCTTCAAATCATAACTATTGCATGGTCAAGGTTCAGAACCTGAACCGATACACCTAGGGCAGCCAACTTTCCCTGCTTCCGTTTGGGATATACTTGTATCGAAGAATAGGAACCCGATTTCGAGATCACCAAACATATTTATTTGTATATTCAACTACTCAGTTGTTCCGTCCATCAGCACGCCGATCAACTTTGCCCGGATCTCAACTTCTTTTCCATTGGTCTCAATCGCCAGCCTCAGTAATCAGGTTCTCAGCCACCTCAAAAAGATATAATCATATCCGTTGTTACGAAAATCCCGTAAGTCCGTCCAACGTAAAGAAGGGCGACGAAGCGATCTTTTTTTTCTTGCTCCCTCACCATCATGTAATTCACCAATATCCGTCATTTCTGATCATCTGCTTTGTGCAAGCTCAATAAGCTTTCGAGAGCCACCAATCTTTCTCGATGAGTGTATGGTCATACTTGGCCTAGTGCATTCAAGAAACTGATTAAACCCAACTCATCTTATTTTACCGTCCTTTCAAATATCCATTTTATGATTGTTAGATTTTTGTATTGTCTTATGACTTTATTTCCGATTTCGGGTCTCCATTTCCCCCAAGCTCTGAGCTCCATGTCGTTTGTTGTCCGATTTTATCAAAGCAATTTGTGATTCTATATGTTTTTCTTACTTGTAGAGCACTGTTCCTGAGAAGTCGCCAAGAGAACAAGAATTCGAAAAGAGCTCAAATCAAATGGAAGCGTATACTTTGCCGAGGAATTTCGGTGCGTTCTTCTCTTGACAAATTTTCATTTTATCAGAGATGGATATAAAGCAGCTGTTTTCAATTTAGGTGGTTTATATTCTATATATCGATACAATCCCAACTTCCTCAGTCCCGACTTCTATGCAACTGTCGGGAAAGCACAATCAGCTTATCACCCCATATCTGCACATGATGATAGGTATCAGCTTGTGGTTTCTGTTTTCTTCAGTTTTATTGAAAGTTGTAAGCACTCATTTAAAGACACAGTCGGACCATTCGGAGACTTCCCATTGAGTTGAAAAATGGAGAGTTTGGTGGAGATAAGTGCACCGGTGACGAAGAGAGCGTGAAAAATAAGTCTGGCTATAATTGGTGAAAATAGAGGTTATGCGAGATTACCTTACCCTCAACGGCATTGATGGAATGTTCAGACGAGATTTCTGTTGTTGCAATTGCGTAAAAAACTGACTACATCAAGCCAAAAATGTCTATGGCTGCCCTTAACTCTCGCCGTATGTCACGAATAGTTGCTCGATTTTCCATCATGGAAGTCTCTTGTAAATTTGCTCCTACAACACCACTAAACCTCGTCCATCTTTTGGTGTGGCATACAACGGGTACAAGTCACCACATATGATACATATACGGTGTGAGGGGGCAAGACCCATCCTAGGAAAATATCTCAGGAACGAATTTTTTTCGTGAACTGTACCTTCGGAAGCAAGTTTCCTGCCTGCCTGAATTACTTGTAATAGCAAGAGAAATCTATTTTCGAATTCGACGGAAAGTCGCTGAGCATCATCTCGATAGCCATAAAAGATGTTTTTCTCTCAACCTGTCCATGCAGCACTGTCCTGAAGTAATTGTAACAACTATGCAGTCTGGTTCATGCTTTGTGGACACATTTCAGCACGTAGTGGCTTTGTACGAGACTGCTCGTTTTGCCCCTTGTGGTGGAGGTAGTATATGACGCGCTGTTACAGCCAAAAGCTCCCAGAAGCGCAACTCAAGCTGAAGCTCCGGTGTCTCGTCCTGAGTAGAAAAAACAGTATAATAATATTTCTGAGCAAGAGTCGGTGCCCTTTTAATTCACAGTTCAGGCAGGGCCACGGGAGCTGGGAAAGTCCCCCCTTTGTGTATATGCTACACACTATAACGAAAAAACCGTCGTTATGGTATCATTTTGTTGAGGTTACAAGCGATTTATTAGGTTGAGGAAAGTGTCTGTTAAAGAATTGTCATTGTACTGACTTTGCCTTTCCTTACCTTGGTCAAAGAGGCCAAAAATATCTGCCGAAAGTTTGGCGATAATTCAGATTTCCACTGGGATTTTCTACAAGCTTCTATAGGTGTTCCATGGAACTGCATGGACACTGCTCGCTCGTATACGCACAACATATGGCTACCTCTTCCTTGCTGATTCGAAGAATCAGTTTACGTAATTAGGGGGGGGGGGGGGGGGGGGGGGGGGNGGGGGGACATCTAGTTTTAAGCGAATACTGGGAGTGATAGTTCAGAATAGGTAAAAGTGGCGAAAAAAAGCGACAATCGATGAATTCGGAGAAATATGGGTCGAAAAAGTAGAAAATCGGGGGTCGGACGGGAATGAAACGTCGAAGTTGCATGGGAAAGGTATTTGAACGAGCTGCCCGAATGTATAAGCAATTGTGTACAGATGGTCACAGTAACCTGCAACGTGTGCGTCCTGGCGCAGTTGGTGCAACCTCTGCAGCCTATACAAAACCATGAAAACACGTCCGTTTGGGTGAGTACGTCTGCTAAGCTGGCTGTGGTGCTCTAATTGAGCCTTATCTAGGTGGGTTTTCCACTCGACATTGTCCCTTGTGTATTGGGGATCACAGGTTCATCCTAGGGAGAAAACTCAGAAAACTTTTCTATCGTGAACTGTGCATTCAACCCATAGTGACCAATTTGTCTGGCATCAGTGTTTCACCCCTAATTTTTTATAAGTTCGAATTCGGCCGCTTCGCCGCTGGAACCCTTTGAAACTTTGGCCAAATATTTGGCTTCGAACCCCGTTCTGTGCACGCTTCGTTTCAACGCATCACAGCTTGCCAGAAAATTGTCGAAGATGAAACTCGATCTGATCAATCAATTGTGATATCATGAAATCCCTAGATATGTTATGTGCGTACAAGTGAATAGTGTGCTTTCAGGCCATGGGTACATTCGTGCGTCCAGGGATGCGCGAATTCATGGCGATTCTGACGAGTCTGGCGTCTATCGTCTATCGTTGCGCCACAGTTTTGAAGTAAAGTAGATTAAGAGGGTCAGCTGATCCTACTGCCTACAATTTTGGGCTCCAATGATAAGCGAATCGTCACGACCGTAGGCGCGCTATTCCGGATACAAAAATGTTCCGTCCCCCATCCTTTTATTTTATTTCTGTCGGGCTTATTTTTCAAAATTTCCGCTAGATAATTTCTCCATACTCATTAGCTACTATTCAAGACACTGTTCTCAATCCAATATGAATTTCAAGTAAGCATGAGAGGATCGAATCAAAAGCAATTGTTCATTTATTCGTCAAATGTCATCTTTGACTGAGCCAATTAAATTTTCCTTGAATACGTAGTAAGAATGAAATCACGTTCCAAGGGAGGACATTTTCAAAAAGCACATTGGATGGTTGGGCTGTCTAATAAATCGCTCTCGTTTTTCGAAGTGGTCTATCTTCTTGGTGTGGTTTGTGTCTTGAACTCTCACGGGTTTGTTATCGAAACTTTATTAAATAGCTAACGTTTTGGCGGTATCGCCTTCTTCAGAGCTCGAAATGGACCAAAAACAATTTGGAGATATCTGATCAAACGTTTCCTAACCTGAACGAAGTTCGGGATTTCTAGGGCACGCACACAATCTGAAGAATGGCCACTCACCGTTGCTTCGTGTATCCTCGAGTTCACCCAGCAACCGGTGAAGGACCAGTGTCAGCCGTGCTTAGTTCTCATCGAAATCACTGTGGGAAGGCCAAATTTATATAAGGCCCAAATTCTTGCGTAATTGTTGGGTATACCGTCTGCTAGTTTTGATCTAGCATTCAGTAGCATAACACAGACTGAGGATCATTCATCAGCTCGACTCATACGGCAGTGTTTTCAGAATAGACTCATAGCACTTATGGAATGTTTCTTGGGTAGGGCTTTTCGGTTGTCCCATGGGCATTTTTTAGTGGATGTCAAGTGCAATTTCATATGAATGGAACCAGGAATTTCCACATTTCAAGTTTTCACGCAACATTTGGTCTAGTTAGTGCCCCTCCATTTTTTGAGTTTCTATACCCTCAGTGGGTGAAGTCTCTTGATTAGCACGAAATTTTTGAGGATGAAAAAATCAAATTCGTAGTTCTACCTTTGTCTGGGTTTTAGTCTCGAACATTAGTAAAGGAGAACATCATTGAACACTTTGGTGTCAACGATGCTGTTAAGCAGGAAATTCTTGTCATGAAAAAATTACAATGGTATGGTGGAGATGAATAAGGAGGACTATAAAATCCGAAAAAAGCGTATGATGCATATTGGAAATTGCGAGAAGAATGTGCTGAGTAAGACAGTTAGACTGCGATGGAATCGTGCTGACTTGATTCACAAGCGGTGACTAAGAGCCATGGAAATTCAGGGTTCCCGAGGCGATAGATTCGTGGCATTCATTTCGGACGCTTCATCAACATCAACGATTTTCCGTCGTTTCAGACGGTTTGCTACAATGGATTCAAGTCAAGCACGTCGTTTCTGTTCCACCATTTTCATCGACGACAACAATGGCTTCACCATGATCGACAGCAGCTCCCCAGCAGAGGTACGAGTTTATACTTAAAAGTGCGATGATTGAAAGTTGACGATGTGGACTTCTTCGTTACCTATAAACCTCATTCTCTCTTCGCTATCGTTTCTTTCATTACGTCGTTGCTTCCGATCGGTTTCTTTTGTCCGTCATCGCCGTCTAATTGGAATTCGTCGGAGGCGAGCGCGTGGTTTTGTCAACAGTGCGCGGTGTTTGCTTAGAATATGGAATTGAGCAATTGTATAGGCCCTTCAGTTCTCGTCCGTTCCTTGCACGTTTTGCCTGTGAACAACCCAAAAGCAGCATTTCTATTTGGATTTTTGATGCTCGTTCTTATCCTTTGCTGAAATTCCTCCTGAACCTTACTAATTGCCTGAAAACATAACTTAGCGCGAAGTGTAGCGAGCTCAGTAGAATCCGTGTTGAGGTATTCGATGTTGAACATATACAGTAGCGCTCAAAAGTCTTCGGTGAAATGGTTCTTCAGCCGTACTTTCAGTCGTAACTCCTTTCCTACTGGATCTAATCATGGGAAATTTCTATATTTTGAGCGTGGGTGTATTGTGAATATCTACCACTTCTAACTTGCAATCTGATCATGTCCCAGATATTCCAAAGAGCATGAACTCAAAATCGACTGAAAGTACGAATGATGGTTCTTCTGCAATCTCTTTCCTTTTTGTCATGTCTGAAGTGTTCGAGCGGTAACCTCGAACAGAATAGATGGGAAAACGCACACAAGGTGCGAACAGCTGCAGACGTCAACAACTTCAGTTTTAGCAGAACCTGCTACCACAACAAACACTTTGCTCTATCTGTGGATATTGCAGCTTCGCAGTCAACTTGGGTTTGGTAGGGTGGAATATGCTCTAGTTAAACATATCTAAATTTTGCACGATTTGGTCTACTAAGAAAAAAGTTATGAACGAAAATGCGTCGAAGCATTTCACCGAAGACTTTTGAGCGCTACTGTATATTAATATCTGATTAGAATCAGAAGTGGAAGTGAAGTATGGTCAAGCGGTGGCGCTACCACCCCACCGAAAGATTGAACTCTCCGACTTTGTTATTTTGCGCGAAGTTGTAGGCCCGTCAGGGAAGTGATCTAGAAAGTGACACTGCCTTTGGCCAATTTAGAACTGAAATTCGTCTCGGTACACTACGTCACCCAGTATGGTCTGTCAATTTCTCGGGTTGAACACAGCTAGGAATTCCGTGTTTTCACCTCACCATCACTAATAAATTGGATATTCCGCACACAACAGAGGATTTAGGATTGCTCAATTAGGCGGTTGGTCTCAATCTATTCAGAGATCTTGCGGAAATCGGCTTTTTTTTCCAAAAAAAGATGAACTCCTCAGTTGCTTTTGTCTTGGTGGTTGAATGAAGCTGAAAGGCATCGTACAAGGCTGGCTGACATCGTTCCCACATGTGCAAGTTTATCGAACATTCAAGCGCAATTTAGCGTACCACCTGTCTTTGAATTGATTCCTTTGAAATTTACTTTTACATGCGTCGTGGTTTTTCTCATCGACCGACTAGAAAAGAGAGTTTATTCCAGCAATGAACGGAATGTCCTTGTTGGCTTCGAAAAACAAGTGCGATGTATCTAAAGAACCTTCGGGAATATGTAGTTCTCATGGCGATAGGCGATAGAGGACTTAAGTGTCATCCGTTCTCGGTACTGGTTTTGAGTTCTTGTTTGAGACTCAGTTCTTCGAACGCAGCCTGTAATTCATGGGATGGGCTGCTAAACGCTATTCGAGACCTGCGTTACACTCGTAGACGTTCAGCATGCCTTCCACATGACTTGCATATTCATGATTTCCACGTAAACCGAATGGGCAGGTCACCGGCACTGGTTGACATTTTTCTAAGCCTACCTTCCAATAATTACGATTTCATAGGGGAAAACATTCGTTGACGTCGTATGCGAGGGTGAATTCCTCTGACAGGATTAATAAACGCCCAAAACCTTCATCCTTCCGTCCTCTAAAGTGCGGAATAGTGCAAATGTGGCGAAGAATGCGCGAAAATCAGCGGATTTCGAGAAAAAAAAAACGCTTTAAAAAAGCTGTGGGAAGGAGGGTGCGCGGATTATGATGACGGAAGTGACATGGAAGGATTAACGGTTGTGGCGTAAAGCTGCCACAGTGAGCCAAAGATTCCTAGAATTGCTTTTCACTGTCCTCTTGTTAGGGGCCTTGGCTAGCTATTTGAATTCTCAACATGTATGCACTAATAGGAACGGTACAGCCTTTTCAAGGTTTTGTCACACCGACCTATCTCTCGCTCATACAGTGGCTGCGATCTTTAAACCTTTATTACGCACTGTCTAGGCCGTTTTTCGATCTGTCAGCGCCTTTTATGACATACCTGTGAGCCACGGAATTCTCTCGGGTTAGGGGGAATGTCGGATTCCATTTTATCGTGAACTGTATTTAATGACCATTGTAGTGATTCGTATGAAGTAACTATAAGTACTTCTATCAAGATTCGGACTCAATCGTTATTTTCGTGGCGGATTTTTGTCGTCAATCTTTCGAAAAAGATTCATAGCAATCTGGTTTTTTGTTTACCAAAGTAATCACTACAAGTGATTGATGACTCCTTTGTCCATTCCATTGTTCTCCAAAACTTTTTTAATTCCAAAGAATATCGAAGTCGATGGTAGTACACCTCCATTTTTCGAGTTCTCTTTCATTTTCATCTTCTGCAGATTCCTCATGTATTTTTTTATTCCTCTTCAGACAAACGAGTCCACTTCAGACCTCTCTACCGACTGATTGCTTTTCCCAATCTCTCATCCGAGGAGGAAATGTGCTGAGGATGGAATCCGTTCATAGTGAACTATTCACTACGTGTTCCAGATTGTGGACAAGTAGTTTCTTCTTATGGCGCGTTTCTGCGTTCGACGTTCGAAGGCTGGAAGTAGGAAGAAAACGAAGACGTACGAAAGGAGATCTTTTTGTCCCGCTGAACATTTCCCCACTGCTATTGTTGGGCCATCTTTCAACTGAAGTTATGAGAAGCAAACTCATTATTTGAAATGTTTACCCATCCCTTTCCCCCTGGTCAACATGGATTAGGCGAAGGTAGTGTAGTGGCTCGTGTTATCATACCCGTATGGCCACGGGTTCGATCCCGGATTGATATCCACCCAGGCCAACCAAGCCTTCCATTCCTCTGGGGTAGGTCCATTGGTACCAGATTCGTGTAGAAGGGTAAAAACTTCTACTTGTATATTGGCTGACCACCACAATTCATCATATGGGGTACATATGCATTGAATAGGCCGTTACGATTCTGAACTGAAGCGGAATGCGGGGCGCATCCCACAGACGAGTCGACCCACGTCTAATTAAAGGCTTTTTCCTATTCCCTTTGGCATGTCTCATTCGATCATTTTCACGAGCTGTCCTTCAGCGTATCACGGGCCTTATTGGTTAGGCGAAAGTGCGAATGAGTGTGAAATTACACTACCGTATTACCGACTCTCCGTCAAAAAGCGTTTCGTAGCGAGACTTATCGGCACCCATTATTCATATTTTATGTCGGAGTATATGTCAGCATACGGTACGTAGTAATAACTGAGCAGGACTAGGCAAAACACTCACGATTGTTGTGGATTATGTTGTATGTAAAGTGAGGCGGACAGGAAGGAATGGGGTTCAGGGGCTGTCATAGAAAAACTGCGAACTTTGTTCACAAAACCTGCTTTTTGCAGAATTTATGGCACAGTGCAGTTTTTACCTTTATTTCGAGCCGTACATTGACATTCTAAAACCCGAACGCGAACCTTTTTTCAAGAATACTTACTTAAAGCAACGGGGTCTGATTCTGGTTGTTAGTTGCGCTATTTCCTGTTCCTATGATCGCAGGATCGTCACTTTACCGCAAAGAAGACACGTGTTTTGTTCCATGAAAGAAACCTGGACAAAAGCGCTGACCAGTCGCCTTCAGGATCATCCTACCTTCAGAATTCAGTTTCATTCAGATGAATAGAGGTTGTTTAATCTGCAGTATCCGAGGGGAAGGGGGTCATGAGATTGACTGTTTCTCTTCTCGGAACGTGGTTGCTACTTCTGAAATCCACTGCAAGCACATGGAAGGGGCTCGGCTGGCCTGGATCCGAAGTGATTCCACATCCATCCATAAGAGTCGTACGAATCGAAAAGGCGTCATTGAGAATGAGAACGCCTGTGAGTTGTCAATCGATGGACGAGTGGACGACATTCAGGGAATGCCCTTGATGTTCCGACAATAACGCGTGCAGCCTACGCCTTTTTCTTAGTTCTCCCTTCGAAGCTCTGTTAGTCAATGGCCTAATAAACTGCGGACTGTTCTTCCTAAAACATGCCCGATTGAAACGCAATGCGTTCAGCTTATAGTGGCAACTGGTCCATTTGTCTTCTTTGCTATATTTTTATAGTTACATGGGCAAACCTGATACCTTTTTATACTGGGGTTAAAAAGTGACCGCAATCTTCATTCAGCACTATTTCGGTTTTATAGTTTCGTCATGGAACGCACCGATTTCTTGAGTTCTCTTCAGCTCACTATCTCAACGGTAAGAAAGAAAAGTCCAGTAAACTCTGGGAATTATTTGTACTTCTGATCATTTTCAGCTCCACCTTGGACTCTACCATAGATGAGAACCCATGCCTATTTGAAAGTTGAAAACGACTCCCTGTATAATTTGCCAAAAGGATTTTTAAATTTGCTGATTTTCCGAGTGATTTTGGGCACTCTCCCATCTGAACTCCAAATCCTCCCATGTTTTTTTAGCTCATCCACTCTTGTCGTGTACAGGGATTCAAGGGAAGGGTGAGTGAGTTGGAAATCGTTCTTCCCCTTACCACCGTGACCGTGGAAGGGAATCGATGTGTTCGAGCTCCGTCGTAGTTGCTGACTCACATCACCTCGCGCATTCTTACTCATCACTGTACTATTGTGCAAACGTAGCATGGCAACGGGTGCTTTCATATGACACCTGCGATTACGAATTCCAAAAGAGGCCGCTCTTCTCTCTTCTTGTTTTACGCTGGCTAATATTAAAACATTGACGACAATCGCGTTCTGCGGAAAAAGGGTCACGAGGGACCGGCGCGCGTTTCCTTTCCACCAGCGACAGCAGCTTTTATGAGGATTTTATGGCCCATCGTGGTCATTTTTTGAATTCTTTCACGGGGTTTTTATTTTCTGACTGTACCACTTGGTGGTTAATCAATCATGAGCTCAATTATGCACACAAAAGTTCCTTTGAGGAGTTTTTGTGGGATTTGCATCTTGTCGTTTACAGTAAAGATATTGATGGCGACCGGCTTTTCAAAATGTCTCATTTTGGAAGTTTTTCGGGGCATTGTATGGGGTACCGGGAACGACAGGGACGTCTTCATCGATGAGTCACTAAATACTTTTGAAGAAAAATTTTATTTGATGCAGTACGATCTTCTAAAGAAGCACATTATGGTATCGACCGCGAAATTCCAAAAATTAAGGATTTCCTGGCTTGTGCTGTGCAGGACCTATGTCTTGGGAAAAGCAACATGAGGGGTCGTTAAACTGGTCCCTTCGGTCCCCTCCTTCCCCCCCCCCCTCTCCCGTACCCTAACCCTGCATTAGATTTTAGCCCGACGTTTTTTTAGGCTTTAACCTTCAAAAAAGGCGCTAGTCAGAAAGTAGTACAGCAGCTGAGCAGCAGACTGATCAAATCGATTCTGATAAGACCGATTTATTATTTCCCTAATATTATTTCGTCTTCATAGAAGGTAGGTACGGATTCCGTTAAGGCTTCCTATGAGTTATCGGGCGGTGCCCTATCACGCACTCATGATTCGGGGAACGAGTCCTTGCTTGATCTCCGCCGCCCAGGCCAACAAAGCTTTCCATCCCTCCAGGTCCGAATGATTGCTACCGGACCCGTCCGGATGGCACTTATTGTACATCTTCTCGCCACTACAAAGCTATTGTACAGGTCAAATACCTCTTCAATAAGCCACTACGATTCTGAATGGAAGTGGGACACTGGCGTGCATCCCAAAACGGAGTTGATCAACGTCAAAAGCTTTATTATCATGCTTACTTTAGAAAATACCTGCTACTCCGTCCGTAAACATCCTTCGACCGTACTTTAGGCTAGTGGGAACGTCGTGGCGATTACCATGCCAACGTTCGCGCTGTGTCGGCCCCAAACGATCGCTAATTATGCGTTCCTGCCGCGCTCGCTCCCACCGTTGTGCTCGCTCCAGTAACAGTTCGGCTGTTTGCTTTGTTGCGCATCGATCCTGTGGAACGAATCGA
Source organism: Haemonchus placei (assembly GCA_900617895.1). NCBI lineage: Eukaryota > Metazoa > Nematoda > Chromadorea > Rhabditida > Trichostrongylidae > Haemonchus > Haemonchus placei. Next base: position 139,358 of record UZAF01016128.1, read on the forward strand.
TAGCAAGCGAAGGAAATGGTCGAACATCGGCCTGCACTCTGACCATCATCATCCTTAGCCATTTTTTTCTGTGTCGAACACCAATCGCTTCTTATCCCTTTTTGTCGCTAGTGTTTAAGTTCGTATTGTCGAGACTGCTGGAAGCTTCAGCCTTTAAATTGTCTCCTCTAATTACAAGCAGATTTCAAGGTTCATTTCCTTCTTCTTTAGGAACATCAGGTTTAGCACCAAACTCATTTTTTTTTAGCTTCATCTCTTTGTTCCTACCGTAATCCCAACATTTCGCAAAATAGTGTATAACCTGACCCGAACCTTTGGTTGTACATTTTTGGCTCTCTCAGAGCATTTAGTAGAGTTTCTATCCTTTACATTATCATTCCATTCGTGCTAATGTTTTGAAAAGACGCAACTTACAAGAGACATCACGGACATCACGCGAGAATCGACCTTCTCCAAGAACTTTCCTTTAAACGGTGGAAGATGCAGAACACTCGCCCCTTTCTTCTCTTTTTTCAGTAATTTGTGCATTTGTTAGGATTATCTGGTGCCGTACAGACTAAATCAGAGTTGTCTTGACGATCATACATACTCATTTCCTATTCGGGTCGAATTTGCGCTGTAAATTAGTTAGGCGTAAGCTGAAGCTATCTGGGCTACTCAGCTGTTTGCGTATCGAACACCACTCATGACGCAAGACTACTGACTCCTTTTGTTTGGTTATCATTTTTATTCCTTTCTTATCTTTATTTGAGAAAACTGAATATCAAGGGCAAAAAGTCATTAATGAGCTTTTTGATTCACTAAATTTTTAATTCTGCGACATTTCCATAAAAGGTGTATCCGAGCGAATTTGCTGAACTGGTTAGCTCAACTACAGTTTCAGTATTTGATTGTTTATTTGATGTCATCCATAATCAGTGTAAAAAGGCTTTGTGAATATCCGAAAATTTGCGAAAGAAGAGATATCTTGAGAGACTCGAATTAGGGATTAGGAAAGAAAGGAGAGACTTTAGCCAGTTTCTCACGATCGAATAAGCAGTGCAAGTTCAAGGACGAGGGTGACCAGCTTTCTTCCTAATAACCAATTCTTATGATTTTTTTACAGGCATTAATACATATGTTTATACCTTGTGAATAAATTTATTCATTTTTCCAGTCGAATTCCTTTTCGAATTTTATCTTCGATTCAGGCATTACTGTCATTTAATCGCACAGAACTGATGGTTTCACTTCTGTGTTGCGCCATGCATCCGACTTTCACTTAATTCAGTAGCGGATTTCGAACGTTACTTCTCTTTTTCAAGGAAATAAGGCATGCTAATAACATTACCTGAATCTAGAAGAGTGAAGAGCTCCGTTGGTGTGATCGAGAAAGGAGCTGAAATTGGTTCGTGAGCCTTGCATACTGAAGCTCTACTCATGGCTACGAACCATTGTTACCATCGTGTTCGCAAGATTCAGCGTTCCAGTGTATGAAGCACTTGTCTCAGCTTGCCCTATTTCCGCTTTCATATTACAGTTGCAGTTTGCCTACTTATGACTTCTTGTAAGCAGTAGAAATGGAGGTTTGAGCTGTTATGAATCTAATTAGCTTTGCAAGTGGGCGAGACGTCTGCTATGGGTATACACCACAGAGGCAGAAGCGAATCTCCTGCTTACCACTATCGGTAGATTGGGCTGATTTTCTACTCGATCGAAGTGACCGCGTCGTTTTGGAGGAAGAGATCATGACGAGCAACTATAGTTCTATGATGAATGTCTTCAGCCTCTGGTGATGGGTAAAGGGTAGGGTCACTATTTTTGCATTCCGAATCACACAGACGGACTGATTTAGCTCAGCGCTCCTTCCTAGAACTTTTTTCCGAATCCAGTGGACGGGCGTTGATTTTTAGTGGAAGGCGTCATCAATTATTACGGGTATCAAAAGTGGGAATACTAGATTGGGCTTAGAAACGACAACTAAGAATCGTGAGTCGGCTCGAACGTCATTTGCAAGTGGGTGGACAAGAGAAATATTGTCGCATTTAGCGGTCACGAAATCGATTTGAATTCAAGAGGGAGGTTAATGCATCCTGGTTGAGTGTAAAAATCGAGAACGCCGTCACTCCATGTTCGTCTCGGTGGCGTTAAGTGTTCGCTCAGCAGCTCTCCTCTTTCTTTACATGCGTTTCATTAGTGAATAGGTCGTAGGAGCGGTTATGCTGGGGCATAAGAGATAAAAAAGCAAATTGTCCATCTCTTCTAACGGTCTTGTTTTGCTTTTCCTGCTCCTAGGTTTTTTGAGCGTATTGTTCCGTTAAGGCCAGCAATTTACATCGCTACGAAATGTATGCGTCCAATTTTGCACGTTACTCGCATAGTGACATCTTTAATTAGAATAATTAGAATATCAGACTTTCTCGAATTCATGAGCCCTGCGTCGACTGCATTACAAGCTGTCTGTCTGTAGATGAGTTGGTGGTGCTCACTATAAACTCTAGACATAAAGCTTCTTGTCAGATTGAAGGAACCGTTCACGTTTAAAATGGCTCTAAAAATTTTTTTTTCGGGATGAATCTGGACACCTGAAGATAGCACAAGGGGTGCCGTGGGGTCAAAAAATGGCCCAGATAAACCGTAATAAGCATCCTAAAACAAGCTTAGCCAACGTGCACACCCAGAAGCGGACTAGTACTCACGGCGTTGTAGAGGCTGTATGGTTGCACAATTCGCACCGGGACGCAAACGTTCCACACAGGCAGCTTACTGTAGCCAGCTGTACGCAGTGGCACACACAATTAGATACTTGTCCAAATTCCCATTCCATGCAACTTTTGTCGTCACATTCTCGTCCAGCCCCTGACCTGCTACTTTTTTGGATCCCTATATCTCTCTGAGTTTGCCTATTTCCGTGTTTCCTTTGCCACGTTTTCCTGTTCTGGATTATCATTCCCATTGTTCGTTTAAGACTTGATTACCCAGAATTATCGTAAACTGCGACATTAATGGTCATTTATGTCGAGATGTGCCCATTATGATTGACATCTATACCTATTAATGAGAGTCTGCAAATGCATGTTTTCCAGTACTTCTTATTTTGACATTTTGTAGCCTCATGCTTTTATTCATGTGCATGTAAGCAGCGATGGATGTAAAGCCTAGAAGTACCTAAAAATGGCTCCCAACCTATCAGTTTTCCTCCTACATCAAAATTAAGTGTCCGCTTCGGCAATTATATTTACAATCGTTCAATTTATACTGAATTTTCATCATGTGCCCATATCCCATAATGGCCCACGACGACGTAACTAGGGAACTTTATGTGGCTGTAGGAAGGTACGATCACTGCTGCTAGGTTCTATATAACCACTTAAATTCAGTAACTTGAGGGATAGATTGCCTTCAACAGCTTCCCTGGTAGTGCAATCTACTTAACGAAGGAAAACAAGTCGACAAACCGACATTAAAAGCCAACGGTAGAATGATTATTGACACCACTGGATTTCCCGGACACGTCGCGTTACCCAGCATCATTGTCAATGAGCTTTTTTCGGTTTCCTTGACAGAAGTGAATGTACTGCTGCCGATCTTCGCCATGCTTCCCAACATTTCAGATCGAAGCAGTTTTGAATCACTCGCTAAATGATAATTCATGATCCTATGAGTTTCTCCCACCCTTTCCATGATCAACAAGTTTTCCTTCTTTTGATGCCCTTATCTGGCAACATAATAATGAGCCATTTGTCGAAAAAT
>UZAF01016128.1:152296-169834 GCA_900617895.1 Haemonchus placei
TCGCGCCGCCTCAAATGGGCGGCGCGACCCCGCCCATCGCGCCAAACGTCATACACCCAGCCGCCACTATTAGACGCCTCATTGTGGACCTGCTTGTATTCTGCCTATCAGTGTGGCGTCATCGATCGGGCTTCTATCAGCTGGATGGTTAGTGGGTTGCTCGATCAACTGAACGAGTTGTCCAGCTCGCAAACCGCGTCGAATGGGCGGCGCGATGAAAGGGATTGCGCCAAACCACATACATCCCAATACAACGCTCCCGTTTGGATTAATTTCCCGCGCGGGTTGAATGCAACATAGAACGCGCCATCGAGAGACGATTGAGTTCTGCTTGCAGAGAAAGCAAAATGGAAGTGGAGTAAGGCATGCCGAGTTCTATTCATGTAGGAAATAAGAAACATAGAAAATGAGGCATCAAGGCGGTGAGTTGAAGAGGATCCCCTCTGAGACCGTGCGGAATTGCAGTAGCACCGTTGTTGTATTCAAATGTCCGCGCACGATAGAAAAACCCTTGAAATTTCAAACGTGTGGGCTGGGCAGGCGCGACATGTGCGGCGTGATCTGGTTTTATCGACGATAGAATCGGACGTCCCTGGTCGGCGTCCTCCCTCACACTGTCGTGTGAGCCTTTTCAGTCTCTTTTCGGAGACAGTTATTCGACAAATGTTTGCATATCAATAAATAAATAAATAAATAAATAGATATCGAATTACAACTGAGCTGTGTCCATTCGCACCTTTATCTGCTGAGAAACGCTGAGCAGGTGCAGAAGTGCAGAGTGGAAGTCTGTGACTGCTTTATAAACCCCCTTCCCTTTTCTTCCTTGTAATTTTCAAAATTGTTTACCACAAAAGTTGTGGGAGAAGTGACCGCCATCTTTACAGGCCTATGATTGGATACACGGAAATTTCAGTTATTTCAAATTTCCGATACAATTTTAGGTTTCTGTCCTGTCGTTCCGAGGTTTGCTAGAAGTGTTTTCTGTCCGGAACGGAAGAATTGTACTTTTTTGGTTGTTAGTCCAAAGCTGGGAAATACCATGATAGCAGCCGAGTAGTTGTGCATATTTTGAGAGAACATGATTACCACTTTGGGCAACAAAAAGGAAACATTTATTCAATAATATATCGACCAAAAATTTCTCAGGCATCGGATGTTTGATGTCCTTTTGAAAAATGCAATGTTTTATAAGACTTTTATATAAAACCTGCTGCCAAGATGGTAAATAAGTTCTTATCAACTTACGTTCCGGCGTTATCGCCTTCTCCAGAGTTGTAAACCTGAAGATAATCGCTGAAGTGTTCTAGTTGCCATTAAAATTCTAGTGGGACTTTGTGCTGCAAAGGCAAGAGTACCCACACCAACGCTCCTATCTCTCCTATTTATTAGTCAATTTTCGGGGTTTTCTCTTTTTATTTCGCCGATTTAACCATTCTAGTAGCATATTGAACGATGATTCAAGCGCATGAAGGCTGTTCGATGTTTTTTGAAATCCCGTGGCTCTTTGTGTGAAGAGATGTCATTTATGAGATCTTGTCTTGGTAGCCTAAGGTACCCTATCTGGTCGACAAATGGTCTAGATAGGACGTATTAAAGGTTCAGCGACGTACACACTAGAGGGTGGACGAGCTCTCAAGGGGTTGTAGAGTCTGCGGAGGTAGCATTGTTCGCATCGAGACGCACACTTTACGCGCAGGCAGCTTACTGTATCCAGCTGTACGCAATGGCGCACGACTGGACACCCCCTCCAAATACCCCTTCCTCGCAACTTTTCTCGTCGCATTTATATTTCTCTTAATACTCCGATTTTCTCATTTTCTTCTCCACTTTTGCATTGCATTATTCTATGCTGTCACATCCATTATTCGGCCAAAAGTAGATAACCCAAGATTATCGTGAACCGTGCCTCCAAGCATCTTCAACTAATTTTGTTAACGCCTTACTATGCATTGACAGTATTGTCTCAGACATGGCAAAGGGAACATGATTGGAGTGTTCCTAGCGATCATCCGTTCGACCACGTTCCAAATCACTGAAATCCCCTGAATGCCATATCCTCGTTTTACGGTCAACTAGGAGGAAATCCTTTCAAGTAGAATTTGACTTTGACAGTCAAAACTCTCGGTTACTTGGGACTAGGTTCTAGCGGGCCTTCTTATCACTCCATAATAGAATCTGTTCAAGAGAAGCCAACTCTTATAGAAGAAATTTCGAGTGGAGCGGTCTGTATTGCTTCGAAATTTTCTATGAGGGCTAGCAAAAATTGAAATTTGGCTAGCGTCTGCGGCGAATGTAAGCTCGAAAGCGTGTGCTTCTCCACCTGATTCAGGGCAAAATGATCTAATAAATGAAAAAAAAACTAATGAGATGTCTGTGCTAGGCAATGTGAGCGCCAACTCTCTTGGCATATTTTTGCTTTTGAGATATTTCTGGAAATTGGTATCCCAACTGCCAACCTACTCATTTGCCGAGGAAAGTAGCTTTCACAAAAACTCCTTAGATCATTACAGTATCCTTGTGAGCGTGATACGCAAGCAGTGGGTTCGCATATCGCTAGAAGCCTACAACAGTAGCAATGCAACAGCATGAAATGGAACTATGAATGTATCTCCAAGAATCGTTTTCAACAATCAAATATTTTTGTTCCAGGAGCTCTACCGTGCTGAAGAATGTTTGCAGTTGTACGAAGCTCATAATCAACGACTAACGAAGCTTTACGAGAAGTATAAATCCGGAGTATTCAGTAAAATGAAAGGTTAGAAATTCTCTCGTTCTCCAGCAGTGTTCATTGTTGCGACTGCACCAAAGCGTGAAATCTCGGCGTAGCATGGACCTACAATAGCTGGCGCGGTGAGGGTTGGGTATAGGTCGATCTAGACACCACGCTGCTTCCAAGAAGTGGGACCCTGGAACCAGACAGAACAGGCTACGTTGACAGGACTCCTCCCAACTAACACGCCAACTCTATCCCACTGGAAAACTGATCAAAGACGTCAGCTGCACTCTCCTCGTTCCTTACTAATGAGCAACCCATTCTTGGAGGCAGTGGTACGATTATAATTTGACAGAAACGAAAAACAAAAGGGGGGGGGGGGGCAAGAGAGAACAGAGCCGATCAATTGCTGAGTCAGCAGTTCAGGAATGCCGCACACTGATCATTTAGAAATGGCACTGGCCCGCGAAGATGAAGGAATGGTCAACGTCTCACTCCCTTCGGTCACCTTGCTGTTCTCTTTTCATTGTCTTCTTGCTATATGTTCTTTCGAAAGTCATTCTAGGTCCCCAATACCGTCCTACATTCAGTTAAACTTTTCCCGAGCGAGGATGGGAGTCCCGTAAGGCTTGGCTCGAGGCCAGACGATTAACGAACCTCGAGGCGATTAACGACGCTGCGCAACGAGACAACTAGTTAGTTAGTAGTTGAGGTTTTCTCCTACAATTTCCTAACTCGAATGAGTTGTGAGACAAGTTATCAAGTTATACATGCAGTGAATCCGTAACTGGCCTCCTACCTTTTCTTCACACCTGGACAGTGGGCGGTCATTCCTTTGCAGTCTATCCCGCAAAGGAAGCTCGGGGAAAGCGGAGTTCAGTTTATTTGAAAGGGATTGTCGCACCTACCCAGCTATGTTTGAGAGCAGTCGAATAATTTCAGTGGTAAATGAACCTATCAGAGGCAGCTGGAGTGGATGGCTTCCACTGGTTCTCTTCAGCAATGCTAACTGATAAAAAAGATAATGCGGTAAAGAAGGGGAAATGTTCCGGTCTAGTGTCTTTGTTGGCTGGTCTCTGTTAAAGCAATCCTCATTTGCTGCGGTGCTTGCGCTGCTGCTTTCGTTCCTCTTCGGTCAACATTTCGTCGCCTACACATCGACCAGCTCATTCGGAGATAGGAATTTTCCTGGTAATTTTATTTACTATTTTGCGCACTTTTCGAAACTGCTCGATCAGCCCTTTTGAGACTAAGTAGTAGAGTTTTCGTTTTCGAGAGAGAAGCGTTCTCGTCAATGCACCCCATCTCGCAAACTTTTGATTGCACTTGTTTTCAACGGAATTTTCCTGGTGCCCTCATCAGAGAATGATTCTTTCCGTAGTGCTCACATATGTGAAGACTCATTATTTCTAATTTTTCCTGGAAATCGCTTATTTACTGTTTGGGGGCTTATTGTGAATGATGCTTTTTCGTCCTTACTTCTGGTGAGAATAGAAGGAAATATCTCGTCAATTCTTACTTACTAATTCTTTTCACCTAAAGCCACACTTCACGATAATTTTTAGGTGCCTTTTTTTTAAGTCGAAAGGCTATAGGTATGGGGTATTGGTGGTGATTAAAGTGAGAAAATCCGCCGATTTTGTGAAAATAAGGCTCCTCGAAATAAGTGAAAATAAAGGTTGTACGAGACTACTATGGCGGAAACTATTATACATGGAAGGGGTATTTGGACGAGATTTCTTTGTTGCAATTGAGCAAGGAGCTGACTTAAGTTGTTTGAACTTCCTATTGTGTGCCCTTGCGAATGTGCAGCCTATACAGTGCCGTTGAAACTCGACATCACATACACGGGACAATCTTCGAGCATTTGTAACGTCCTACAAGGTCGTTTTCGACCTAACAGCGCCACATATTGTATATGTAGGGGGGCCTCAGATTTATCCTTGTGGGATAACTCTTTAGCCATTTTTAAGGTGAGCTATGCCTTTAATTCCCTTTTTTGGTTTTCACTGCTAGAAAGTTCCGAACAATAGCCACGAACTTAATGAAATCGACAATTGGGCTATCGCCTTTTTTCATTTATTTTTTATCTAAAATACTATGAAACTACATAATATATCAGATTGATCACAGGGAGAGAGGATGTTATCTTTTGGTTCTCGAAGATTTTATGGCATTAGAACTTGATGGTCTACAAACGAGCATGAATTAGTGAACATTGAATGACCTTGCATGCGATTTGATGTGTTCTATTCGCATTTGAGTTTTATGAAGTCATGCGTTTGTCGTGCATCTAACGGGACCCTCGTCAACAATTTTTCCTTCTTCAACAGATTCTTTCGCTTCTGGCTTGTAGACGGAGCTTAGTTTATATCAATTATAAAAGTATAGAGGTTAAATTTTGCGGTAATCAATCCTAACTTAGGGATGCGCCCCCGCATTCGACTTTCGTTTAATTTGGAATCGTAGTGACCTTATACAATGACTTGAGGTAGTCAGCCAGTACGAATTAGTGTTTTATCTTCCCAGACCACTCCGGCACCAGTCAACCGACCTTGGAGGGATGGAATGCTTCTTCGTTGGCCTAGGCGGTTATAGTCCGAGATTCGAACTCGTGACCATGCGTGTGTGATAGCGCAACTTTACCGCCTCCCACATTTCCCTATTATATTTAGAAAAAAGAAATGAAGGAAGGCGATGGAAGTGGAAGCACCCTAGCTTACTGTGTTGTTCCTGTTATAATTGTAGAATGTCTATCTTGAAATGTTCAGAGAAATCATCCAGTATCACTGATCTTCGAGCAGCGTTCACCGGCAAGACAGTTGATCGTGCATCGGCTGCCGTTGAAATGGAATTGCAGAATATGATGGGTCGAATCGTAGTAGATGTCAAAGGTACACAACCAGTACTGTTAAACATCGAAAATCGACGAGTGACGGATGTTTCAGCCATTGTGGGCTTCGCTCGAATAGCGACGGGTGATGTGTTCGAGGTGACTGTGCGACATGGCGATCAAAAATGGCGCACCAAGGGGAGGACACAGCCGGATCGCTCACAGCGTTGGGAAAAGTCACAAGTAATTCTTCAATGCCAACCTGAAGCCCTAATTGAAGTTAAGGTGAGCAGAAAAATAACCTTCCAACTTGCCCTGATTCTCAACTTTCCGTTTTTTTTTTATTTTTTGATTTCGATTTGGTTTCAGCTTTTTGTCTCTTAGGTTGCTGAGGTACGCATGTTCAAGACGAAGCTGTTGTCGGAGCGGTCTTTTGAGCTTTGTGACCTGTTTTCTTCCGAGCCGCAGCTTGTGACTGTGAACCTGAATCAGATAGGAACCATCAAGTTGCAGTTAGTAGTGACATGGATGTGAGTGGCTACATTTGGTGGGATTTTAAGAACTTGAAACTAGAGGCACAGTTCGTCATCACTTTAGGATATCTAGTTTTAGAAGAATAAGCAAGTGATAGAGCAAAGGGTTTTATTTAAGTCCTCTTCTGGCGTCGCACTCCTCATTGAAGCCTCCTTTGTCAACGAATGCCTCGGGTGACTCGAGCACGGAGACTATGGAAAGGAAACCTCGGATTGCTTTGAGAGAGAAAAAACGCGGATCGGCTGCAAGGTATGCTCCTTTTCTACTTATCTTTCATTAACGCCTCGTAATCGATATAAGGATCGGAGCCGAAACTGATTATGTGCGGCTTTCTGCGCGGAAAGCCCTCACTCCAGAGGGAGAAACTTGTGAAAATCCTATTGAGCCTGCAATTCTCTTTGACCTGGCATTGATGTTACCCGCTAAATGAAGCGTAATGTCTACAATAGACGGATGAACGTAGGAACATTCGACTGGGAAAGAAACCGGGCAGTCACATAGTCTACTCGAAGACATCCCCACAGACATGATAAAGGGCTACTGGCAAAAGTACTAGCATGGGCGACGGAAACAAGTATTTTACTTTAGCAAGAGGGAACACTGAGCAGCTTCAATCCTTCAAGGCGTTTATCTGAGTCAGATAGTGTCTTTGCAAGTTTCCAGTAAAACGTATATACCTCAACCACAAGGGAAATGAATCATGAAAAAGTCCTTTGCGTTACCTCACTGCTAGCGATGGCCCTTCTCCTTACCTGAAAGGCTCTACAATTTAATGGGTCGTTCGCAAAGTAAGTCCGATTTCTGAGCGTTACTAAAACGATCTTTTTTCGCTTTTTGCACAAAACTTAATCAATGATGTACCCAAATTTCTGTACCTTTTGCCCTCCTTGTGGTCATTTCATAGCTCGTCCCTCATTTTTCTTTATTTCAAAAAACTTGTTTTTTTTTTTTTGACCAAGAAACTGGGGCACATTAGATTTGATATCTTCATCTTCAGTGAAGGTTTTCATTGAAGGGCTTTGCGACTACCGAAATACTTGGCATTGGCATGGATCGGGGGCTTTGATAATTTTTGTCAAGTCTCCAAAAATGTATGTGAACTATAGCATAGGATTACTACTTTGCGACTCGCTTATTTTGAAGGGCTTCTTCTGCTGCTCCATGAAATTCTAATGAGTATAGGGGTGGTCTTCACTGCTTTGAAGCATTCCAAGCTCGCGGCGTCAAGTATATTTCCCTCAACTCATGTGGCACCTGAAGATCTGGCTTTTCCGTCCGTCAAGGTTTTTCGATATCCTCGTAACTATTCTCATGGATGCGTTAGTCTTTTCAGTATGTTACTAATGGGTTACATCAAGGTGGGCTCCAGTTAACCGGTCAAAAAATCACCCACGCCTACTGATCAGCCCAACTTGAAGTGATGTATTGCTGGAACGGAACTTTATGGCCCAGTATTCACGTGTGCTCTGCAACAAGATATTGTCACCTTATGCTCCACGCAAGTCAACGAAAAAACCAGCATATTTTCAGCTAAATTAAGTAAAGAAAAAGGGAAATGTGCCGACAGTGCTCCATCTACTTTTTGTTCAAACTGATTCTAAAATTACAAATGGGAATGGAATTTGTCCAGTTTTCTCTCAGAAAAGTTCGAGTTCCTAGATGTTAAAAAAAATCAATCAAAATATCAAAAACAAATTCGAAGGCTTCTAAATCGGTTTTAAAACAACCGTTTAAGAAAAATCGTTTTGAAAGATCGAAATTTCTTTCCGAACGCCCTTGTGAACCCGTCCAGTAGGCGATGGGACGCTGAGCTCGTGAGTGAATGTCGTAAATAACTCCTTTTTAAACAAAGTCGGTATTGGTATACTCGATTACTTGGAGCAGTAGACCGAAAAAGTTTCATGTTCTCGAGAGTAATAACCACTGGTGTCAATGACTTGTTTTCCAGAATGGCGATGAAAGAACAATGGCGCTCATCTACGACTTTGCTTGACAGTATCTATCAGGACATCAGCAAAACGATACCAACGGTTGAGGCGGTACGTGGATGAGTTCGTATTTATCAGCGATTCCTCAAATTTTGCATTTTCTATTACCTACAAGACATTAATTACAACCTGACTGGGAAGTCTTTGAAAGGGCAAATGATCAGTAAGAAGGGGCTGTGATATGGAAGATGGAGGTTGACGAACGGAAGCGAGTGAATCTCAAAATGGCACTTCGTTTGTTCACCGGAGAAGAAGGCCTCACCAGGGGAATATTTTTAATGGTAGTACGACTCGCCTCGAACGTCTGGCCTCGTCTCGCCATCAAACTGTCCGCAGAGTTCCGGATTCTCGAAAACTCGTTCGCATCATTTTTTGTAAATTTGGATAATAATATGTAGGGACAATATATCATTTTCATGGTCCCTGTACAGTGACTGACCCAATGGTGAGCTTCATGAGGTTCATGTCTTGAAGTCATTACAGTAGAAATTTCTCAACGCGACTTTAGCGAGCGTCCAGATGGACCCAATTAAAACCTCTGTTTTTGAATGTTTAAATGTTGTTTTCGAGTAGCGATATGATCATCAAGGTGGGCGTAGTTCTGTATTCAGATGTCTACGTTCGATCTTCGCAGCTCCACAGCCTCTTTGAGTCCAGTACGCCAGATGGGTCGGCGCTCGGCTAGTGCAGCTCACCTGATCGCCACACCTTCAGAAAGCCCCGAAAGTGTCAGAGCTTTCAACAAAAGGTTTTTTATTCTAATGTGTAGTGTTATATTGGATAGTTTCTGCCGTCGTTCTTAATGTTTTGCTCTCATTTCAAGCAAATTCATGGTGTTTTTCTGATGATTCGTTACCCTCGTCCTTTATCTGAAGTGAAATTTGAATTGCTCTCATTACGACAGTGTTTGGCAGGATCCTTTTTGCGAATAGCTTTGTTTTTTTTTTGGACCCTTAAAATCATGCTCCACACAATCTGAGCTCGGGACTTTTGATACTTGCATTTGCCCTACTGAAATTTTTTTGGAAATTCTAGTCATTTTCTTTGTTCCTTGAGCTCTTTACTTCAACGCGTTTATGAAAGGGTTGGCATATGAAGTGGTAAACGAGAATTTCCTCGGCAGACATTAAAGCGTTCTTGGTTGAAAAAAGCTATCAAGAATGGGAACGCGAGAAGGACAGAATGTTTATTCCCTAGATCCTCCTAGAACAGGTTTCAGTTGGGGGGACAAGGACAGGGGTGGTGGCCTGATTGTTGCAGTTGTATTCTTCTCTCCGAATTGAAATGCTGGTTTGGGGATGGTATAGGGAGAAAAATGCTCCTGGTGCTCCCTTGCTTGGACGTTTTTTTCAAACACTAAAACCCGAATGTCCTTTGGAGAGGGAGTGACGTCAACCTTTCAATTTTAGGGATTCAGTGAAAGAATTATGGCACAAAACATGGCCTCAGAAGGACGATTCACTTTGCTTTGTGTATTTTCTTCCTAATTAGATAGACGTTTGTCGGTTTTTTGAATATCAATTACCGCAAAACTACGTAACCTCGTGAATCCCATCTCATCGTTCGCTGGAGATATCTGTTGAGATTCGCATTCACTAAAACTTTTTTTCCTGTTACAGTCACTGTATTAATGAATCCAATTTGAAGCCATACCCTTCATAAGATTGTAGTCACAGTTTGCGATCTTCAGGTATGGCAGCTCGACACCCTCAGAGACAAGCAGTGATAAATCGGCTGGTTCTCCCGAGATGCAAGAAGCCGTTGATTCTGTGATACAGAGGCTCGATCGCATGGCGATCGCCGAAGCATCTGGTTTGCAAGAGCTTGTCAAAACTATGAAGCAGTGGCAAAATGTTTTGCGTGTAAGTATTTTCTTCATCGCATTCGTAGACACTTTTTTCCTCATTCACTGAGGCTGCTTTCATAGTCCGCCTGCCGGCCCGCGATCGAGCGCGTTCGCGGTCCGGTCGGCGGACCATGAAAGCAGCCTGAACCCAGAATTTTTCTCCTTGCCGGCGTTAAGTAGAAACACCGCACCTCTCAAACGTGAACGGGCTAGTCCGTAAAGGAATGGCTAGATATCACAGTCTTCTAAGTAATGTTATGCGCAGGCCAGGAGTCCCTAAACAGGCTTAGTTGACGCACTACATTCTCGAAGGCGGACGAGTTCGCATGCGTTGCAGTGGCTGTAGAGGTTGCACAGTTCGTACGGGACGCGGCTTACGGACTACTTGGACTCGATCCCTTCAGTTGTGGCGACCAGCCCTATTTTCTGCCCTCGCCTGCCGCACTCCCGTTTACTCCAATCCTTAACTGCTGTGCTTGCCTGACCAATGTGGCCCACACCACCTTTCCCTCCCCCTCCCCATACGTTTCACCCACGGTACTTTCCTCTGCGCTCTTACTTCTTCCGCTACCTTGAACGCAGAAAGGTTGATGTAGTCACAACCCTGTAGCCTGAGGGTTTTCTTGTTCTCAAGTTGTCTGGCATTTTATCCCCCTGTGCGATTATTGTGCCACTTGTCACTTTTGGACTGCGAAATTTGCTTTGATACAGGGCTTACGGGAAGGTAGGAGTGGGAGAGAGAGGGATAGAAGGGTGATGGAGACTGCAAATGAGGTTTTTGAAAGACTATTTTGAATGTCTGTCAGTGGCATTTCGAGATCTGGTAGGTGTGTAGAAGTAGCTATGGTATTTTACCTAACAAGGTAGTTTTTCTATCAAAATCACTGATTTTTAGCGGTCTCATGCTCGATATGTAACGCGGTCGTCATTATTTCATACTCCGAGCACGGCTAGTGAAGAACTTGACGATAATGTTCTTATGAACAGCGATCTGCAGTGAGTTCTGGTTCATAGAGTTTTTGTTCCACCTTTTATTCAATACATTATGTTTACAATTATCAACTCGTAGTCAACTTTGGCCAAACAGTTATAATCAATGTAAATGGTGGACCTTGTGTAGCAAACTCAGCAACATTCTTGGTCAGTGGGGGCGGTAACTTCTCCCCGGATTCCCACAGCAAGCATCGATGGTTTCGCTGCGACCACCGTATACTTTCAGTGGCATTCAGACTATCGCGCACCTGATTGCGCGCGATAGGATGCGGCGTTTGCGACGCGAACTTCGGCGAGAATTACCCACATCCCCTGTAGTCTAAGCATTGTGCTATGGAATAATACTCAGGAACTGCCTTCTTGTGTTTCCGGCATTGTGAACCTTCCATCTAAGCGGTGATGGCTACAGCATAGGGTGAAAGGAAAAAGTAATTATGGGGGCGGCAGGGGGAAGACGCCGAATTTTGTTGTACTCACTGTTGAACCCTGGTTTTGAAGGAGGTGATCACGTCGAAGCGTTCTGAATTAATAAATTGCTCCACACAGAAAAACTTGCAGGTCTAAAAATATCCTCGTCGTAAAATGCTTTTATTTGGAGCATGTATGATACCCCAGGAGGGTCTGTGATGATGAAGTTATTGTAGGCTTGGACCCGTCGCAGTCGCTTGAATATTAGCTAGCTGGGTCGCCTAGGGCACAGCCCACTTTGCAGTTGTTAGAAGGTTTAGTGCAAAGGATTAGAGGAAAAGTAGATCCGCATTGATCGCTAACATCATTCAGTGGATTGAAGAACTGGAGAGCCACCGCGATCATTTGGATGCGTATTGGTTACCCCTTTCTGTTCCCCTCTTCAGCTCCTGCGACGCATCCGGTATGTGCGTTTGCTGACTCTCGCATCGCAAGTGACGCGGACTATGAACGTTGTCTGACACTGTAGCAATTTTTGTTTTTCTCTGCCAAATCGGCAGATGCTTGCGTTATGGCGCGTTCTACTTGCTAACTTTATATCGTTTATTAGTTCTCCGCTGTGAGCATTTTCTCAATGGCAACCTGTGGAATTTGAGACTTCAACGATCGGACTCCATATGTCGTGCCGAAATTTTGAGTGTTCTGCAGTATTACTCTGAAATTTTCAGCTCCGAAAACGACAGCGGTATTGACTCGCTACGGCAAAATTATTCTCCGTTTGTGAACGACGGCACTCGAAAGAAATTCACTGAAAACGGCGGACGTAAGGATAACAGACGTGTCAAGCAGGTAGTTGTGAATTGTGCTCCTTTTCTTTTCCTGAGCTGCAGTTGATTTATTTGCTCATCTTGTTGTACTGTGCTCTAATTTCGCTACATTATAAAGGAGAGCGACAGTTATCAATAGTGCATGTGGCGGTGTCGGGTTTTATAGCTTCTGATAGGTACAGCTCGGTACTTTGATAGTTTTGCAGGTGAAAGAGCGTCGAAAGTCGCTGGGAGCTGTGTTGGATTCATCAGATTTGGAGCACATATACTTGGAGAGTGATCGCTTTTGGGAAATTGCTGAAGATGACACAAAAGTTACCGCAACTGGAAATCCTGAAATTGACATGTGCTTGCGGTACCACCTCTCTAGAGTGATCAGATGTCTGCAGGTACGATAGGCCTGTATACAGACTCTTTCTCTCTTCTGTTTCGTTCTCATGATCAAGGCGGTGTTGTATCTATAACCATGAATCAGAAATACTCTTTGAAGATTTTGGAGAGCATCGCACCCGATTGCCCACTGGTCTATAAATACAGTGATACATTGAAGAAATTGGAGCTAGAGTCTGTGACATTGGATCGGTTATTACGGCTAACGAAAACGATACCAGCCGTCCCTAATGTTGCCAGCGGTGAGATATCATAGATTTTTGTTCTTTTTTTTTTTAAAGATTGTTCGACGTCGTTTTCAAATGCTGTTGTTACGTACGAGATTTGGAGATTCACTTTTTTACTCCCTCTCGTAATTTTTTCTAGTTCCGGGGACCATTTTTAACGTGCATTTGCGTATTGGTTGAATTGGAACTTGGATCTGTTTGGCTCTTCTTTTCTTTTCCGGCTCTACTGATAGTCTAATTGTTCTTTACAGCTAGTGACGTGATTCGTAATATTTCGAACACTTGCATGGGCACCCTGGTCTCTGTTTATTTCTTCACATTTTTCCCTCCTTAACAACAGAGAACACGCAGAGCAATGCTTGGGCCTGCTACATGGCATATAAACAAGGATTCTACCTGTTTTCGACCCAGTAGGAGCACTCCATCAATACTTGTAGCTAATATACAAAGCTGCTTTATTTTGGTCTTATCATTTCCAGGAACAATGAACATGCGTTTTTTATGTTGGAAGTAGTTTTTCTCACTGTATTACTTTATCGTGAACCCCTCACTTCACGCAGCGCTTCCCATAATCCAGTGAATAATCATTGTTGTGCCACGATTGTTAAGCTTTTCGAGCAGTTGAGAGCCCTTATATGAAATTGGAGGAAGGGATAACCACCCAAAATGCTTTGACCTCATGTTTTGCTAATAAATCTTATTCTTTACGGTAACAATCAAAGCATGTTATTTTCAGTATTATCGGAAATGGATGCGGCTTCGTCATTGCAAGAAATCTGGATGTCTGCCTGTTATCCGCTTCACTCCCAGCTGGTCGTACCGAAGGATGACCTTCGAACTCAAGTGAAGCTCAACATTGCCCACATCGTCGAACAGAACTACCCACACCTTGTGAATAGAGGTGATATTCCTGAGAATGATATTATCCTGTTTCTGAGCAACCAATGAGCGATCGGTTCCTTTCCTTATCCGAGTTATAAATATGTGTATAAACTTGTTTGAAGGAGGGGAACCGTTCAAAAATTTCAATGAAACTCCCGTCGTTGAAGGAGTTGCGTAGTCATGATGAAATATCCTACGATACTTAGATTGTTGAAATCCATTTCAGTTGCTGACTCGATTATAAGGCTGCTGGCCGATTGCGTCCAGGATGATACCAAAATCGTCACCGTTTTTCACTTTGTTGGCATTTTCGAAGGGCGACAATTTGAACCGTACATCGAGAATCTTGGGCATGATGGTAGGTTGGAAACTTTTTTGCTGACTTTCAAGTTTTTTTATGTGCATTGCATAAAGAGCTCTTTCTCGTCGATATGTGATATATTCGCAGTTCACGTCATACCTTTACGCAAAATGGTTTACCCAAGACAATCTTGTGCATCTGCCCCCTTCTTGTTCATTATTGTAGACCACAGTGAAAATTGCCTTTGTCTGTAGTTATATTGCTCTTTTTATACTTAAAGTTTTACTTTCCTTTTCGAAAGTGCTTGCAATTTCGGTTTTCTTTTTCCTCTTCTTTCTCTAAAAGAGAAAGAGACACGATGACCACTGACAGCTCAATTTTTATAGATGTTCGAAAATGTGATATTTTTTCGGTTTAAATTTACTCACTTTTTGGTATGTCACATATAGAAATTATAACAAGCTTGTGATAAACGCTTCAGAATGCGCACATAATGCCCGATTGATTCAACTGGCTGTCTAACAGCTATTCATTCAGTATAAATATGTACCTGGTCCATGTAAATATCATTTTGATTTTATGGTTCCTCTATTCTTTGAGGTTCACTTATACCTCACTTTATTCAGCATGGATGATATCGCTGCTTTCAAGTGGACAAGCCTCACGGATCCTTCAGGTTGCTGATCGTCTTTCTCGTATTCCTATAGTACCTCCTATTGAGAGTCTGAAGCAAATAGGAATGATCTTGGCTGATGGCGAGGAGCAGAACCGAAAGATTTTAGGTTTGCTATTGTTGAATCCCTTTTTGGTTATAAAATGTTTTCTTGCGACGCCTATCGTTCTCTCATTCCATGCTCTAGGAAGTTTCTTTGCTAAACGAATTTCAAATGGTTTTCTCTGTTAGGTCGCGGCAAGAAGCCGAAGACTTTTCGTGACCTGTTAGTACGACTACCAAAACTAGTTAACCATGATTGTGATCTGTTTCACTTAAAATCAGTCGCCAGTGTTTACAAGAAGTGTTTTTGTTTAATATTTCTATGGTGTTTTTACCAAAACTCGGTTAAACATAATCTGTTAGGTTACGTCATGCAGAATATAATAGAGTTGTTATGAGTCAGAGATTGGTGTTTTTAGAGAGGTATCTATTGTCGGCAAGAGGCCAGCTGCTCTCAGATCTTACTTCATCATATTTGTGTCTGTTGGAATCGGACGAAGAGCTTGCACGGCTTGGAGCTCTACGAGCGCTCTCCGTTATTGGCGTGAGTAGTTTTTGTTTGCAAGTTTACAATTTCACTACTTTTTGCCGCTTGCTCTTTACCAGTAGTGTTCCCCTTGAATGTTGCCCTTTTCCTGCTTCCGGACTTTTATTGTTGGGTACGAGAGATTAACCAGCTTTTTGGCGGGGAGATTTCATCATGGGCAGAACTAGTACTTGAAATAGTGGCGTTCCCATGAAGCATGTGGGAATCTTTATGTTGGATTATGACAGCAGTGCATCATATCAGGATAAAACCTATCAGTGTATTGCAGAAGCTACGCAACATCAGACAACTACGTTACATCTTGGAACACGATACGTCTGAGAAAGTGAAACGTGAAGCTGGCCGACTGTTGAAACGACTCGACTCTAAGGATGTGCCTTCTGACGAGCAAATTACTAGGATATGATGTTGTGAAACAAAAATATAGAAGACATCGACAATTATTTGCTCCTTCTAACTGACTTGCTCATTATCCCGACGGAATAGTACTCTTCAAAAGCTATGCTCACTTTTTGCTGTTTCCAGTTAGAATTTATACGCTTATATTTTGATTGTACATTCGACTTGAGGATACTACGTGATTTATGACTAGTTGGATATTTTTTGACGGAATCGCTGTGCCTTTGTCTGTGTAGAGTTTGCTTGTTTCAGTTGCGGGTCGCTCGTAGACACAGCTGAGCACATTTCCTGCTCCTTATATTTGATTTGTTCCACGGTTCTCTAAAAGAGTTTCTATCAAAGAATTGTATGTAGTCTATTCTTTTTTATTGCTTCTACATTATTAGGTCGTCATTCCATTGCTGTTTGATAATGCTAAGCTCATACTAGTTTCTGGAATTCACTCAATTCATGAAAAATTCATAGCTTGTGGTGTTAGAATTACTATGTACTAGTTGAACGCATATTGTCTAAGAGTGCCTGTGATCTCAAATTAGAAATTAAATGGTTACGAAATTGTGTCTCCGGTGCAAAGTATTGGAAACGAGCAGAGACTTAGGCAAGCATTCATGCGGGATTCCCTTAGGCGCTTGCAAGCCTTGAACGTCCACGCCGCAGCCCGGCGGCCTTCACGTTGAGGCATAATACCGAACAGAGCATGTTATGCTTGGAAGATAATGTGCGCCAGAGCAAAGCCCGCCAATGACGCCGCAGAATTAACTCGGCCTGTTCGGTGTCGTCAACGGAAGATGTGCAGCGCTGTCAACCGGTGGCCAGCAACACTAAAGGCTCATTGCTGTGCCCTTTACTGTGAACTTTATGTTGCAGAAATATAATATTCACTATAAATATATAAATATATTCATTGACATCGAACTTAGGATTTGGCTTGAGCGAGGTTAGCGTGGAACTTAGGCTTGAGCTTAGGCTTAGGCTTATCTGAGGTTAGCCTTGAGCTTAGACTTAGGCTTATGAACGAACTCATAATCTTTGCCTCCAAAAGAAATGACCAGCACACTCTGCCGACATCTGCACGATGACGAAGCTCCCCGCCGAAGAACCGAACCTCTCGCCTCGAAAACATGATTTGATTCGCTTTTCCACTGCACCATATTAACAGTCGTTTGTATGGGGGGACGGAACATTCACCCAGAACTGGATGGATGCGGCAAAACGTGCGGCGAAATTCGTGGTGGTTAAAACGTCTCTGGCGCCTATCATTGGGCACAAATGTGAAACTAGATAGATAAGTAGTATCAGCTGGTACTACATATCCAATCTACTAGAAACACTTGCCCCAATGATAGGCGCCAAAGCCATTTTAATCACTACGAATTTCGCCGCGCGGTTTGCCGCGTCCATCCAGTTCTGAGTGAATGTACCCATGCCCGTTTGTATGGGCTTTTTTCTGCACTCATTCGTACGCTTAGGCTTACGCTTGAGCTGAAGTTGGCATCGAGCTTAGGCTTAGGCTTAGGCTTAGCTCTTAGACTTAGGCTCGAGCTGAAGTTGGCATCAAACTTAGGCTTAGGCTTCGGCTTGAGCTGAAGTCGGCATCGAACCTAGGCTTAGGCTTAGGCGTGAGTTGAGGTAGGCATCGAACTTAGGCTTAGGCTTAGGCTTCAGCTTAGGCTTAGGCTTGGGCTTAAGCTGAAGTTGGCATCGAACTTAGGCTTAGGCTTAGGCTTGAGCTGAAGTTGGCATCGAACTTAGGCTTAGGCTTAGGCTTAAGTTTGGGCTTGGGCTTAGGCTTATGAACGAACTCACAAAGTTTGCCTCGAAAAGAATTGACCAGTACGCTTTGCCGACATCTGCACGACGACGACGCTCCTTGCCGAAATGCCGAACCTCTGACCTCGTGAACATGAATCAATTCGCTTGTCCACTGCACCATAT
>UZAF01016129.1:4770-23938 GCA_900617895.1 Haemonchus placei
GAATGTGAATTGTTCAGACATAATCTTTTCGAATGTAGAGTCGAAAGAAAAAATGTGAAAGAAAGAAAGAAAAAATGTAGTAGCTTCTGATGGTCAATTAATGTGGGTCACTTGTTTATCCATATTTGACATATGCAGCGAATTCCGAAACTTTCCGGAATTCTGTAATGGAATAATTTTATTCCGAGCTCATCTGACACCGCTTCCGATAACATCTCTTTCAATATTTCCCTCATGATATTAGTTTAATTTTTCATATATCGAACGTTGTGAACACATACTAAGGTAGACTTCTGCCTCCAGGACTTCACGGTTACTACTTTTGAAAATAAGGCTGGTCGCAAAATTTTTTAAAACGAAAAGATGAGCTCCACAGCTTGAGGATATCCAAGATACTCAAACAGAGCTCTGAATTGAATCTGCTATCGAGTGCCCATTGTCTACTTGCGCGGTATGATCTCTGTGCCCTGTTGGCGAAAGATTTTCACTATAAGAACCGCGCTAGGTACGTTTCATTTATCGCTTAAGTGGTGAGTAAGAAGTGAGAGAGTGGTGTATACGTTGGGCGAGTAATGTGTGCCTGCTAGGGAGGATGGTGGATCCGAAGCGGGCAACCGGGGATGGAACAACCGGGTAGGTGTGATTGTTTGTTTGCTTTTTTTGGAAGAGAATTTCAACGCCGTCGTTGCCGTGCAACCTGGCTAGGTGTATGTACGGATCGCCCAAAGTGTAGCAATTGATGGTTCGATAATCGCAGCTTGAAGTGGACGTTCGAAATAAATCACTAAATTACTCTTTTGCTGTGTCCACCACTAATGTGTTGCCAGTGACTAGCCTAAGGTGTGCACTGGGAGCCGAGTGGATAGCAGTCTAGCCTCACGCTTACAGGTTCCAAAGATCGGTTCTGAGAGGTTACATCTCCATCTGTCTTTCGAAAATGTTTTGTGTGCAAAACATTCAATGCTATGTATATGATTGTTTAGCGAAACTTATTCATCAGTGCAGTTGGAGCGCAATGGATAAGTGTTTAGACTAGCACTCGCCAAGTGATAGGTTTATATCCTACACGGGACTGCTTTCTTGCATTTCTCCGTTTGGTTCATTTCATCCACTATTCACGGATACAAATAATTAAACATCAATAGGGAAGGACTTGTTCGATGGTATCTACCACGGCCTGTGTGACATTCAAATTCAAGGCCTCTCATACTGATCAGGGCTTCTCCGATAGCAGGTTAACACCACATTAGTTCGAGAACCATTGCTCCCATCTGAATCGTTTTTTCTGCGCTTCCATTTTTGCCAATTTTGCAAAATTGTACTTAAAGTTCATTAAGCATTTTGCGCTAGTATAACGCTCGCAGATTCGAACCATCGACTCTGCGAGCGATGGTCAGCACTCCTATCCTCTACGCTCTCTGACCACATTGCGCACCACTGAAGAGCCGAGTCGTATAGCATGGATTACTCTCTGATTCGCTGTGAGCTGTTCTGATACACTTCCAGAACCTCAAGCCGATGCTCGTTCATAATTATCTAAAACTCGCCCGAAGTTTTTCGTTTGACACTGTGAATACACTCGGGTACAAACGACTTTGAAGCCATAACATGTCTTGGCTTCCGCTTGACTATTAAGTTGAGGGCTTATCGGGCAATAAATTCGAGATGAGAGACTGTGAGGTATACACTGGGCGACAAGGCCTCACCAATGTAGTCGAATCAGCGCCAGGAACATTAGTCAATCGATCAACTGGACCAAGTCTATACCACTTCGTTGGAAGGACTACAGGCTCGGCTCATTTTAACCGCTTTCAGAAGTGCACTGGTAAATCAATGACGGGCCACTTTTTCCACATTGCAACGCTGAGCCCTGGGCGCTCAGAAACGATTATCCCCCAGCTTGGTTGCCTGAATTTCTTTTTTGGTTGAACTCGACATCGACTCGTCCGGACTTCACCCTTCTCCCGATGTATTGTCCACCGGAGAGAAGTAATCGTTGCCCGGCGAGTCAGAAAAGCACGCCCGAATTCCATTGTCTCTCGGGCAACATCCAGTTGGCTGCCACTGTTTTCCAAAAAAACGGCTAAGGTAAAATCGTTCCCATCATACAAGTGTGGTATTTTGTGTTGTTCACCCAGGAGAATCCCCTAGTAGGAGAGCACAGAGAAAATTCGTGCACTATATGGAGGATGCGGAATGGTTGTGAGACGGCGTATCAAAGACTGATTTTCGATGACCATCGAACAGCAGATCCATCGGTAACCGGCCACTCGACGATGGAAGTCAGCTGGTCAGAACACCGAAGTACGTTGACTCGTGTGCAGAAAGTGACGGAATAGGTATGCAATCGTTTCTACGGTCAAAAAATGGAATAGTTGAGAGCTGCTCCAAATCTGAAGGGTTGTTAGATTACTTCTCTTCGGAGGGAAAGGTCCTAAAAATCCATTCTTTAGGTTCTTCTTTGCTTCCCAGCTCTTCACAAGATTCTACAATTTTCCAGAAAATCAGCTTTTCACTGACTTTTTCGCTTTCTATCGAACTTTCCAGCTTGTTCCATGAAATAAAGCATTAGCTATGGTTTCTAAGAAAAGCAAGAGTCTCCGTACAATTTAAACGGAGTGCATCCCTTACGGGACGCAAAGAGGCGTTGTGGGGCTGCAACCCATCCACCACGTTCTAGTCAAAATTTGTTGCAGTTTCGTTTTACAGAGGCAAGGTTCGTGTGGAGCCGGCTTGTTTGAGTTTTTCAGGTTATCCCAGGGTGGGCGGGGCCTCGGCTCACAGTCTGAGTCCAGTAATATGGAGTGTGGACTCGGACGTTGAGCCGAGGTCCTCAACAGTGTTCATTCATCATGAGTACCGTACCTGTTATTGTTCTAGAACTAGTGAAACTCATTAAGTGAGAGAGGTTAGACGAGAGAAGATTGCTTCAGGGGATTTGGGTGTAGGGAGGTCTTTTAACCTCCCTATAGAATGATTCTCACGGAGCACATGACCAGTACGGTGTACGGTGCTCGGACCTACCCGGTGGTCGGAGCGTTCGCCTGCCACCATCCTGGCCGGCTGCGGTTCAAAGGAATTGATATCCGCCGCTCATGAAAGATCCTGCTTAGGGTGGGTGGAGGTGGATATTGACTGTTGACTCAAGCTTGGCGAGGCTTTTTTCATCGCCGAGTTCCAGGAGCTCTGCCAGGGCTGGTGGCCGCAGCGTGTCACGATTTTTGTAACCGAATGCTGAAGATGGTCGGCTTATCAAAACCGATCATCATCTGCTCGAATGCATTTGAGGTTTTGGGTGAAAGGTCTTGGATTCTAGACTTAGACCTATCCGGTTTTATCCATGCAGCTTAATTTTGGAATACTGGATACCTGTAGGACGAGCGTACCGTGGAGTTTTGAATGGCCTAGGTCGCCGGTTCAATTGCGACCTACACTATGTGGTGGACATAAGCGAAACAACGTGTGGTTAGAGAGCGCAGCGGATAACCATGTGGTTCAGTACCGTCACCGTCAATGGTTCGAATCCGTGATGATTAGGAATGACATCACATACTCTTTTCGAGATAAAGAATATCGAAAGAAGAAAGTCTTTCTGGCAACCAGTGTTTTCTGAAAAGCCGAAGAAGAATACGGTGAAGCCGTCGAAGAAGAATACGGTGAAGCTGTCGAAGAAGAATACGGTGAAGCCGTCGAAGAAGAATACGGTGAAGTCGTCGAAGAAGAATACGGTGGAGCTGTCGAAGAAGAACACGGTGAAGCTGTCGAAGAAGAATACGGTGAAGCAGTCGATGAACAATACTAGAAGACGCTGAAGAAGAATACGGTGTCTTGACAATCATATCAGGAAGCCGCTGTGTTCAGTAGCAAAAAGGCGGAGCTGGCTCGCTTAATGCCCTCATGAATGGTGGATCGAGCAGCAGAGTGACCACAGTCACATAGCTCTTCAGCTCACACTCCCTGCGTATAGCATGAGGTCTAAGCATGAGTTTCTAATGGTTTTACATACACTGCTTTGTAGAATCTTTGACTGGTGTATGAAACGACACATTTACTGCTACGATTTGCAGTAGGCAGTATCAACTTAAGCTGAATTTTGAATTTCGCTCATTAAAGCTTTAATGAATGGATTAGCTTGACTTGATTTCTCGCATTTCCAAAAGCTTCATTCAATCAGCTGTAGTGGTTGTAGTGGTAGTAGTAGTGCCATGAGGATGATCGAGCTGAAATAAACAGGAGGCTTCGATACCTGTCTCGAAGTATTTACCTATATTTAGTAGCCACCGCACCCACACCATTTACCTATTTTACAAAACGAAAAAATGCACAGTGCATGAAAAATGCAAATTCGTATGTTTTTCGCTCCAGATGTACAAGATTTAGGGGAGGCGCTCCCCTCGTTGCGTGACCATGATTACCAGTACGCAATATAACTCGGTGGAGAGACCTTTTTTATATCCTCACAAAAGAATATAACATTGTTGCAATGCACACTATTCTATTCCCCAAACAAAATGCTAGGCAATGATGCAAGGACCACCTCCGTAGAGGAACTCTGCTTTGTTTACCGCTTTCTTTAGTCAAACTCCCAGGTCGGCAGCAGGTAAGCAGGAGCACATTCATACGATGGGGGCACGTCATTGCTCGAAAATGAAGAGGAACCAGCTGATTCTCAAAGTGCCAAAACCATTGACAGAAGATCCTGACACGATTCTCGGTGGTGGCCCAGTGGGATGGTTGATTTACCACCCTATCGCCGCCCTGATCATAGGATTGCACGCTGCCGTCGTTTAACGATTGTACATATAGAGAAGAACGTTAGGCAAAAAATGGAAACTGCTAGAATTAATTGACCTTTGAAACATGAGACTTCAGCTCAAGATTAGGCATCTTCAGATTTATGCTGCTAAGCTAGAGTTGCCATTACAAACCGAATTGTAACAAAAAATGCAATAAGAACTAATTTGCCTCCTTCACTCAAGCTCAAGGTTCGTGAAGGCAGCTACTGTACAAGGGCTCGACCTTTCTGATTAATCGTTCATAGTCAACGCAAATTGCGCAGTTCGCTCTGGGAATCAGAACAAGTATGTCACCAACTAGAAAGGATCAAGGAGATCGTAAGATCGAATGGATGAGCAGTTCATCTTTCATGCCGATTCACACAATTCAGGCCCGTGATTTTCCGAATCCCTGTATTCCCTCGAACGGTATGTCTCTGATCAGTGATATCATCGTAAATAGATAGAATACATACGCGATTGTCAGGGACGACCCATACTATAAACACCGTGTGAAGGCGTGTTTGGGAAATTCCAAACCATTTTAGAGTTGTGCCTCACTCTGTTCTTTTGCTCCCGTTTCCCCTACCTGTGTGGAACTATCCTTATGGTCTGTTGCACAATTTCTTTTGTGGATACCTAGCACATAGTTTTCCAATCTGCCATACAGCTCTCCCCCTTTATATTACTGCTGAAATTACTAGTTTTCTCAATATACTTTTCCCGAATAACGCTACAGAAAATTTCTCTACATGCTCTATAGCCTACTCAAATCTTCTGTAGAGGTGAATGAAAATGTTGAACAAAAACTTACAGCACTCACTTCGCTTGATGTGATATCGGATGTTGTTATAGTCTGAAATGAATGGTAATTAAAAGAACACAAGAAATTTTGACATCCTGCTGCATAAGGAATTCCATTCCCAAAAAGGGTATTCCTGGTTATTAGTCACAATGTCACTTCGTTATTACAGCTGCTTAGTGCCGCACAACGCTCGGAGTTTGAGCTTGCATGTGATGGAAATTAGGAAGAAGACCATCCCTACTGTCACGAAAGATTCTTGTAGTTTGGACTATTCAACACTGAAAGGGGGCTATTTTCCACGGTCCATCGAGACCTGCCAGATCTGCCTTAATGTGACGAATATTTTTAAGTATTTAAATAGTATAAGCCTTACTAGACTAGATTTTTGCACAGGTTTCATTTCAAATGAATGGTCCTTTGGTGAATGCTCATCCCCTGCACTTCGCTGTGTTTCCCCTTCTGCCTAAACATAAACATAAGGTGAATGTGAATAATTTGGTATTACTGATTATGGTGAGAAGTTAAAACTGATGAAACAGTAATAAAATACTTGATATGAGTTGGAATGAATAAACAGATGTGGTGGTTGCTAAATAACTACCTGTAACTCTTCTGCTGTTTTGACGGTGACGGCTGTCACGCTTGTTTTCTTTGCCTTTCTTTTCTTTGCCTTTCTGGTTCGAGATTTCTGAATAAAAAAAAATTTACAACACCTCCGATTGGGCTTTTGTTGAGGCTGAAGTTCAGCTGCAGAGTAGGAATCATCAAAAGAAAATTGAAGAATTTTAAACATTGGAAAAATCATTTTGGGTTACAAGCGTTCTCTATGATGCCAGTTATCATTTCTATCTATTATACTTGTGAATACGTCAGAGCATTTGGTGTTTTCTCCGAGTAACCCACTCATGATACCCATTGGCTAATTTTGATGCGAAGTGGCATGACTATGTGAATTAAATTCCAAGTCCTCTCATCATGAAACATCCGCATTTCTGTTGCTCTTGAGATTGTTAGTTTTGCTTCTGCTTCGAGGTTGATACGTGGGAATCTTTATTCTGGCCAAGGTTTCGACAGACTCGTCGTTTTCGAAGGCCTGAATGTTCAGAGCTTGATGAATGCATACTACCCCACCTCCACTCTAGCGTTTTTGACGTTCTATCAGGAATGCACGAAGAATGCTCAAAGTTTAAGAGATAAGCTCACCTCGCTCCTACCGCGGAGTGTAGCACTACGCTACACGGTCAGTACATTAAAGCGAATGATCTTACTTCGCTGTCCTTATTCAGTAATATTACTGCGGCAGCACGTTCGCAATTTGAATTAACTCGCAGTGTTGCAAGAAATCATTTGTGATCGTCACACACTCCTTTCAGTTGTTCACATGTGGATTTCTAGCTGAAATCGAGAACGCTTCCAACGCTTTTCTTGACGATATTTCCGTCTCGTGAGCCAATATCGTACACTTGATGTTAAAGTCACTGCCACCGTGTTTTCCACTTTCTCTTTACTTCCCTAACGGAGTTAACACATTACTGCCCCGTTTACCAGCAAGATGCTCTTCGATTCGCACTGTTAAAACTCTTGCAGTTTCCTCTATGTAGCTCGAATTACATGCCCCACATTGAGTCTGATAAATTACGCCTACAGAAGCGCAACCTCCATTTTTCCCGTTTGGACATGTAACGCAACCCTTTTTATTCATTTTATTTTATTTAGCAATACGTTGTATAAGACAATGTTAGAAATTACTCACTAAATACAATACCAGCAACACTAGAGACTGAACTAACCCTCTGTCAAGCATTGCGTATCATAGAGTCTGTTTCTCACAAGTTGGCGTATAATGTTATTTGGCGAAATGTTAACTAGAATAGCATCATCGCTCAATTGAGCTCGAACAATACACCGTTGTATTGCAGCAGATACCTTGTCAGAGATAAACGGTAAACATAGAGGAAGATCGTTTCGGCGCGAAGTGTTCCACCTGCCAACGTGGGATTTTTTCAGTGTTACCATGTTGTACCATATAGCCAAGCTAGCTAGCTACCAAGCTATACCTGCAGCTAATCGCCTTGATTCAGAGCATTTAACAGCGGACGGATGCGCAGATGTGGCGTGAATCAAAATGTTTTGCGAGCTTTTTTTCGGTACCACTTACCGTGTACGATCCCGCTAGACACTTTGATTTGAGTGTTGAGATAGGGGAGCCAACCACCTTGTGGTATCTCTCGTGTGAGCCTGATGTACGGTGACTGCTCATTCATTACACGGAAACACACATCCGTTTCGGACTGTGTCGAAGTCACAATGCAGCAGTCATCTATATACCTACGGTACATCAACGATAAGCGTGCCGATATTGGTTGTTCGATTCTGCTCATATTTTATATATTATGTTCGATTCATATTTTGTTCGATTCGCCAGTACAGGAGCTAATCGTTGACCCATGGCCAAACCTCTAATTTGAGAATAGTAAGAACCTGACCACTTGAAGATGCTACAACCAAGACATTCTTGATGAGAGTCACAATACGTGCTTTACCGAGCCCAAAGGTCTCAATACTCCTACCGTGCCTATCCAACATTTCAGATATTGCTTGTAGGGCTCGATCATTTTGGGCGTTTGTGTAAAGCGAGATGACGTCAAATAGCTCTGTTACGCAACTTGAACCGAGGCGGAAGTTCCACAGTTGTTCAAGGAATTGGTTCTTGTTGGACAGGTGTGAGGGGACCTTGGTCAACAATTGGCTCACAATATAGTTGAAAAACCACGGAATTCTATCGGTTGGTCCACTACGCAACTGATACGATAACTCGAGGCAGAAGCAATTTAACAATATCAAGAACAACTATGTGAGTTATTATAAAGCTGAAAGTGTTTTGTCAGAAATGAAATAATCAACGAAATCACTGATTTCACTACCTCAAGCACCTCCACATTTGAGCCAATGTCAACGATTTCATTTAGGCGTGAATCGAACTCAATGCCCTTCAGAGGCTGCGATTTCGTGCTGTCGTCGGCCAAGTGATGCTAGAATATAAGCAAATTTCACTACAATTTTTGAATCCCAGGCACAAGCAGATTCGATTTGATATTTGGATATGGGTCCAGAGATGTTATAATTACAATAAGCGCTACAGACCTTGTGCTTGCACAATGTCATATCTTTGCCAAGCCGCTCTGCCATAACCTTATTTTGACTTGATCACATGCCGCATGAAGTAGGAGCATGCTACGTTGGGTTAAAGTCCATTTATGAAATCTTCAACAACTAATCAAACTCGAACTCCGTGATGGTATTTACAGAGACTGGTCAAACTACATGGTTGCCCTGATCCCTTTCTCCGAACGAGTGATTCCTGATCACAAAATTTTAGAAGGGAATACCCCAAACGAAGGCGCTTTAAAATCTACGTGGGGCGCATACGATTATCGCTTAGACTCACGAAATCTCCAACTGTTGTCCCAGATTTTAACAGCAGCCTTCAATGGGTATTCGACCCTCCCTTCCAACAGCTCTATTATTCCACCGACGTCTCCGCATTGAGCGATGACATTTCGTAACAGATTGGTGATGGGATAGAGTTTATAGTAAATATAGGTATAGAAAAGGGAATACGTGGTTCTTTATTCCCATTACGCTTAAAACTTACCCAGTAGCAAAACATGCGCCTAAATTCGCTCTCCTTATATAGAAGTGGGCCACTCAGCACGAGGTTTGTATATCAAGAAATGAACTCAGTCTTACGTGATATTCTTGTTCTATTAATAGCAATGATCAGAGACGAATAGGACGGCGGGCACCGGTCATCTGTGCGCTTTTATGCGGTTTAAGCCACGGAAATGTATTTTTGCATTAAGCCCAAGTAGGGTGTAGGAAGACCTGGTGGATGGGATGATTACCTCGCGCGAAAAGAAGGGAAAAAGAAAGAAACCCTGCCCACCGCGGTGCTCCATTCTTCCTGAAGTTTGAATAAAATTTTGCGCGTCCCTGATGTATGGCACGTTACATTGTGTTTATTAAGTACATTCTTCGATATTATAAACACTGCGGTGAACGTCCCCCTCCCCTCCCTCCACACGACATTTTCACCGAAACTAAAAACCTAAGACCATCTGCCAGGGCTGTTATCAACTTCTGTAATCCGTTATCTGCGATCCAGTGCTACATTATATCACACAAACTGAAGGAGCAATGCTCCTTTGCCATACAAAAAGGGAAGTACTCCAATCAGTTGTTATCAGCTTTCATTCGTATACAAACTAGCAGATTTATGTATTTATGCCGGTCATTTTACACGTCGTAATAAACGATTACACAAGTAAAGTACAGCCCATTGTTCTATCAAACTCTATATTACCCAACAGAATGCCGAGAATCCACTGGTAACACGAAGGGCGCTACGATCTCAGTGACTCTTGCCTTCTATGGCTCCTAGTCAGCTCTTATCTGTTGCTATCAGTTTCTGTTACCAACTATCTACGCCCCCTTCAATCCCACCTCATCTACGAAGCGCAAGGTTCTGGTTAACATTGTAGAGGGCGCAAGGGATCCTGTAGCCCCTTCCCTCTGGCGCTCCCTATCAGCCCTTATCGACTATTATCATTAGAGAAAATGTAAGTGTTCACACTTACCACTGGTCCTTTAAGACCTGAGTCAACTACTAGGGCACCTCTGTGTTGGAAGTGATCCTGTGAGATGTCACCAGTCTTCATGGGACGCGGTCCTCTCTGCAACGTAGGAAGATTAGAAACTCACAGCTCACTAGTTAAATATTCAGAACTGTGTAGAGGTAGCTGCTTGTGAAATTAAGTATCAGATGGAGACATTCTTGTCGACAACCGTTTTTTACAAGCACTCCCCTGAACTCTGCTGTACGTGCTGCTCTTAATATTGTGAATCGTTAAAGATAGTTGCACAAACTGACCTGATCGCTCAATGCTTGCTCTGAAATGGAGGGTTTGGATTATGATGGCATTGTTAGTGATGTATTCAGCTTCGTATTCGAACCAAGGCTCTTATTTCAGCATGTAACACAGAATCGTCGGGATCTCTCCACCTTGTAGAAGCCCTTACAATGCCTTGGTCGAGGACAGTAGACAGTGGGCTGGTGAATGAGTGGAGGTGCGTCTGCAATGTAACTAAGCCAGGGTGTAACGTGACGGAGAGATCATCCTTCTATATGTAATGTGTGTGTGTTTGTGTGTATATGTGTGTATGTATATATGTATATACAGGCACGTATACACACAACAACATCTAGTAAGCACATCTAACATCTAGAAAGCACCGTTTTCTGTATACGTATATACAGAAAATGGTGTTTACTGAGTGCTGGTTCGGTGTATCTGCAGTGTTCCT
Source organism: Haemonchus placei (assembly GCA_900617895.1). Classification (NCBI taxonomy): domain Eukaryota; kingdom Metazoa; phylum Nematoda; class Chromadorea; order Rhabditida; family Trichostrongylidae; genus Haemonchus; species Haemonchus placei. Next base: position 15,715 of record UZAF01016129.1, read on the forward strand.
GATCATCAGCTCCTTCGCGCTAAGATCAGATTCAGTCACAAGCTGGAGATCTCTCAACATTGCGCAAAGAGCTCGAAACATGTTGTATACGACGGAGATGTTCTGAATGACGCCTTATCCCGATGACCGGCAGATTTTGGATGACCTGACCGAAGACTATGACGCGCTGGTTCGGGGTCTCCTCGCTTGTGCTGAAGAGGCCAGGCTTCATCGAGTGAATACCTCCGCTCGCATTTCAGATCCGACGAAGGATCGAAGGATCAGGACAAGAAGAAACTCGAGGCTCAACCAGAACCATACATCTTGAAGGGCTGCAAGCGAATATCAGCTGCAGACAGGCACTGCGACCACTTGGTTTCTTCAAGCTTTCATTCAGATACTGCTAACCACCAATTAGGAAGATATAGTGGGACATGAAAGGGCGATACGCNGCTTACCTTTGACGAAAAAGGTCTAAGCTGGGCGCAGTAAAGGCAGAGATGCTGTCATTGCAAACAGAGTCTCCCTGTTTCGAGTGTGGTAGTTAACAGCGTTGCATAGACGGCAGCTGACTCATTTAGACCCCTTACATTTTGATTATATCATACCCGTACTAGTACTGGCAAGGAACGTAATACTCAAGAATACTTCTGTCTATAGGAAGCCCCATCATACTCTACCTTTCACTCTTGAATCCCTGAGCAAGATGTCAGCGGTGTCCATAGCTCAGTCAATAATTTGAAATCAGGCAAACCCCACGATACATAGCGAGATGAAAGTGTACCACGAGTGACTACTTTTTAGAGTAGAGGGGTAGAATACATAGTAAAAGATCAACGTACCTCGCCTTTTATTTCGACAAGACTGCAAACTTCGAATGATCAGAAAGACCAAAATGACGAGTATGAGTGATGCAAGAATAGCCATAACTGTCAGACTAAACAATCCATATCAAATTAGAGTACTTAAAGAGAATCAACTATGTATTTGTTTTGTACTATATACTAGTTGTATGGAAATATGAGGCAGACATTCTGGCATTGTGACCTGGTTCAGCTGACAATTTACTTCGAATGGTCGCGCAAAGCTCAGCAGCACAGATTGAAGAGGTGTGGAACTAACCAGCGATTGGGTGTGTCAACGAATTCCCTTCCGGAATGGGAAGAAAGCTGCGAATCGAAAAACTGATCATAGCTGTTCGATGGAAATCAAAACCAGTGGTAGCTCTCTGCAGGAGCAGAGAAGAGCCTACAATTGACGACTGCACGCTAAGTAAAGAAGCACATGCAATGCAGCACCCTATGAAGGGGACTGCATTTTGGATGCTGGAGCGGTAGCCTATTTGGAGACATTTATACGAAGTTGCCCCTTTGATGCTGACACAAAATCTCGCCAAAGAATTCTATTTATGACCTATTTATACGACCTATGTTATTATATGAACACCTTATGTCTCTCAAATTGTAGAAAGCTGGTGTATAAGTAAAGACACCACGGAATACTGCAGAAATTGGGCTACCCTTCAGAATTGTGTCTCAAATAAAATAACTTAATTGGGATTGTAGGCAGGTAATTAGACGCACAACCCTTCTTGAAAACCTTGCACAGGCTGAAGATCCGTCAGTTCCAATGGTCATTGCTAACAATGCCAAAACTCAGAGATCCCAACGAGTGAAGCCCATGTTTTCGTTATTAAAGCTCAATACTAACAAAATAAACTCTGATTTTTTCTGATGTTGCTGGTTCACTTCCGTCTTTAGCCTTTTGAAGCTTCTTTTCAGCCTTTTGGGGGCAATGATTCCATTTGCTTCCGTGATCACTGTTATAGGAACAATTAATCACGATGCTTCCATTCTAGTGAAAATATTTTCGATGAAATCGAACTGCTTTTCATGTTTTTCTCGTGATACGGTAGACGCCCGAAGGGCAACGCGAAAAGTCGTTCGGGTACAAAATTCCAATCCCCTACGATTTTAGAGGTAATCATGAAACCGTCACGAGCAAAACGACCACTCTCGACCTATATCCTGGAACAGATACGAAACAGCTTCGTTCAGAAGGATAGTGAATCGGACACCACCGTAACCGGGGGCCCTCGTTTGGAATTCCCCCGTTTTATCGAGAAAACCATTCTCTAGTACGAAAGCAAGCATTTGCCGTTTTCACACCTTCATGGGGCTGGCTTTTCCAACGAAGTGACGTGACGGCGACCGTTCCCGTTACGAAATTAGATCATGGTGTAAAATATCTTTCCAAAATAACTTTCTGGCCAATTGAAGCTGCATTATCTCACAATCTCGTCTTTACTCTATCAGGATCAAATTCTTTCCAAAGGCATTTCTAGTATAACTTACTATCGAACTCTATCCGAGGAACGTCCGAGGTGAGTACCTTAAACTACTTGCGCATTCAAAATGCAAAAAGGATGTGAAAGAGAGTTGAAACGACTAGACACTAACAAGAGACGAATGTAATAGAGGTGCCCAACCAAGCCACATCAAAGTAGAGACTTGCATTACAGACCAACCTAACGAAATAAATGAGGCATACTACAAAAACTAGTCCCTCTCATTTATAAAGCAGAAACTTGGTGTGTCGGTTTGTAAGTTTGTCGGTGTTTCGGTCTGTCCGTCCGCAAAACACATGATTACGATAAAGGTAGTGAAAGGATAACCCAGCTCAATCTTTACCATTCCCCACTTAAGGGGGGAGAGGGATTTTCCAACTGCTCTGTAAAAGTAAGGAATGGGCCCGGCGTAAGCCGGGCGACCCAACTGTCAGTTCAAAAGATAGCAAAGGCCGTTTTGACCAAATCAAGTGAGCGGCAACGGTTCGTCAACAATTTAAGTACCCATTGCTAATCTAATTGATAATCTGGTGGTCTTCTCACCCTCAGAACGTGCCCATGCCATCGCGTCAGCTGGATAGAAGCTGTCTGCATGACCGTCCTGATTCCTCTATTCTATCCGATCCAATCGCGTCCAACATGCGCATCTTAACATCCTCATTTCTGGTGAATAAAGTTGCCCTTCATAGGCTCTCGGAGCTATAGAAACTCCTCACTTTCCATTAGCCAGGGATCGATGTACTCTTCATACTCGTCACTACGAACCATGAGAAAGGGCCGCATCGTTTTTCCTGACGATTCCCACTTCTACGTGATGATGTGGGCTGAAATTACTGCCACCTGGCGGAAACTGCTTATGTTTGTTGGAAAAGGTGTAAGTGATCAGAATATCTACATGAAGGACATTAGGGAGACAAAGCGGTCAGGCGCTAAACATTACCTGAAGTATTCGGTTTGGAGTGTGGACACTGCAACAAGACAGAAAACCCGTTCACATAGGCTTGTGAAAAATTTTAGATGGAACCCATACCATACTGGACTACCACTATCTATTGGGTTTCGGAAATGGAAGCCTGCTCTGCAATACACACCACACTTGCTGATATTGAAAAATCGCTAGAAATAGCCTGCACACGATTTTTCAGGAAACTTCGCATGACACCGTCGGTAGATATCCAAAGGATCTCTAAGCTACATTTCATGCAGCACACGTTTTGGTGATACGGCGGATAATAAATATTTCGTAATGGTCCGCTGTGTTTCGATTTGAAATGTGACTACTGTATCACACGGTTAACCAGATATACTGTTTGAGGTAACAAAATCGTGGTGACTGAGTACTTGATCTAACCACTACTTATGATTCAACTCGAACGAACAAGATGCAATAAGTTTACCGATTTGTTTAAAAAAAAANAAAAAAAAAGCTAGCGCACAAGTTTGCAAACCAACCTTGAAACGCGAAGCAGTCGGTCCTGATGGGATTCGACTGAAAGCTCAGCCTTAGAACATTGCGTATAGGCATGCTATACGAGCACCACTTACTGCTTACCATTAGACGTGGTCCATCTGTAGACAGAAATTGATAGAACAACCGTCAACGCATATTCATACAAATCATCCACTCCCCTGGGTCCACGCTTTTTCTAGCATTTTAAAAAACTTCCAGATTGAGACTTGCCCTTCTTGTCCACTCAGATAACCATTGCCTGGCCAACTATCCCGAGTCGACCCAGCCTCCATGTGAGAGCTTGGCAGTCTAGTTGTAGGTGCTCATATGGCAAGAACAGAGCCCACAATGCCGCAGCGTTGGCCAGATCCGTATTTTGAATGCTGTATCGAAAGTGTGTATTGTAGACTTGACAATGCAAGCTGGGAAAACCAAGTGCCTAATCGGACTGATCGAAACGAGAAAGCACTTGCTCACCACCATCGATTCGTGCAAATACTTTTAAATGGAATTTTTGCGACTAAATCAGATATTGGACCGTTTTTCACAAGCATCGTCTTCGTGGAGTTTTATCTCTAGCCGATCTTCCCGATTAGCTGTCGAAGTATAGAACATTTGTTCCACCTTCTCGGCGTTCGGAGTCATAAACACGATGCTATCTACAAAGTGGAGATCATGATGAAGCTTGGACTCTACGAAAGTAGGATGAACATGCTCTAAGCGTTTCTCAACGCGCTTTGGGAAGGACGACGCACTGGACCTCCTTACTCACGAAAGCAGAACGTAACCCAGAATTCCGAGTTCCACCAATGAACAAAGATCGGGGATGCCTTGCTCACGCGAAGGAATCGAAGATCAGGAGAGCCAGACAAGTATATCATATTGTGATGACCGTGGGACCAGAGTGGTTACCGACTGGATCCCTCGTGACGTCTCGGCTCCTCAACTTATTGGAATAACTCTATGATGTTCTGAAGCTTCAATCTGCTTCTTCAATCCGGAGAGGACATCGACCAGTTGAAATCGCTCTTTTCTGGAGGTCGTACCTGTGCGCAATGGACTGCCGAGATGAACCGAAGAGGAACGTTCTAGTTGCCATTTAGCACTAATTTGTGCTACTTCGAGTGTAAGAGAGGTTGTGATAAAAATTAGTCAACTCCAATCTCCGTAGGAGCGCAAGAAGTACATGTGGCCGGAGGTCTGACAGGCTGAGCACCGCTATGTGAGGATGACTAGACCGTAACTGCATTCTTCTCTGATACTTTCAGAGAAAACATGATTCAATTGGAGCGTATAGGAGAAGTCCGCAGTAGTGATGGCTACGTTCGTGTCACGTTACTATCATGGACCACGTTGGCCGGGGGACGGTCAAGTCGTGCGTCCAAGGGTGCGCGCGGCAAATTGCGCGGCGAGACCCATAGCTGTTCTGACGACTTTAGCGCCTATTATTTGGGCCCAATTTTGAAGTACAGTGGAACAGTAGGATCAGCTGACCTCACTAATCTACCTTACTTCAGATTTGGGCCCNAAAATCCAAAGAGGAAAGCTGAACCATCAATTTAGAAGAACACTGATCCCATTTCCCCGAAAACCGGTGACCCAGGGACTGTGCTTCTAATAATATTAATAATCTTCTAATAATAAGATAGCTAATATCGACTAAATGGCATGAATTTCAATATGCAAATGGTCGAGGGAACTTGTATATGATTATTCAAAGTCAAATAGATCATAAAATGAGAAACCTTGCACAACATTTATGGAGTACCCTGTGAATTTGAGATACACAACAAAAATTATGCTTTATTCATTGCCCAATTTGTCATGACATATACAAAGCATTTACAGAATTTTATTCTACAAAGTGATGTACACGACAAACCGGGAAATAGACAGACTGGCAGACAAGCACACATGCAGGGTGGGACCAATATTCGGAACCAATTTTCCGATCGGATCGATGGGGGAAGTGGCAGGTGACTTGCGACTCGTACGAAAAATTATACGATGATATTGCGATGTCATTTAGAATGGAATTAGGATAGCTTATAATAGTGACATAATGAAGAGAAAGTAGACGTCAAAACGACTGCAAACTCTGGGTGGGTGGGAAAAGAGCAACACTCAATGAAAAAGGGGGAGCCAAAAGGGCTCCAAAATAATGAGAAACAGTAGAAAGTACAGAAAACTCGACCGATAATCATCACACTGCTCACTAGCGTTCAAATGCTACATCTTTATCACGAGGCAATAATGTGCCGGCGTAGATGGGGTGACTTTCGTACAACAGTATCCCAGCAATTAACGCACACGTTCAAAATGGGTATCGATTTTACGCGCGCGCAGCAAATCGACATTAATTCACGCGTTGATCGGCTGATGAGATGTCCGCCGTACGAAAGCTACCTTATCAATACGTTGCTAAGCTACAATTAATTATATAGTTATTATTTTAGCATTTCAGCAAAAAATTTCACAATGTACAGTTATTAGTTAAATATGCAGTTATGCAAATGCCACAACATGCTTAACACTTATTCGATGAGAAAAATTATAGTGAAAAAATTAAATTAAATTAAATTAGATGTGTCGAGCCCCTACAGTAATTAATAGTTTAAAATATTACCTCGATAACTAGTTAATATTACAGAATTACTCTTCTGATTCTGAATAGACGTATGAGCAATTATAACGGGAGCAAATTTTTCTCTTATGAAAGACGCTTACCCGTCAACGGAAGGTAGGGGGTGGGATGGGAACGGTCAGAGGTCGGAACAGACCTCATGAAAACCCTGAGTCAGTGAGGGAGCTTTGTTCATATGCTTAGGCATTCATAATTACGTTGACTCAGGGATTCCCAACATAGTTGTTAATTAGTAGGGCCATTTAGGGCAAGAGTGTAACCGGGAAGGATGTAAGTGCAACGGGAGAAGTGTTAGTAAGATTCACATTGAAAAGAATAAAGAATGATGCAAAGAAATGTAGTTCACCAAGACGACAATCTAATATGACCTTACAGCGCTCAGAAAATCACGAATGGTGCAGGAAAGTCGTTCATGTCGCAAGGTTTCTCCTTTGATCGTGGCCGAGTCTACCACAATTCAAGGGTCTTGGCTAAATCTTGAGCGATATGATCGAATCCGACCGTCAGATTGAACAGGTCGAAATCGCGGTCGTCATCAGTCAAATTCAGATGAAGCGATGAAGACGACACCGTCGAAAACGGCGACGCACCGGACGGCGTCGAACCGCCAGACACGTAGCCGCACGAGCTTCTTGCTGGGGTGGACAGCTCGTCCCAAGATCCTGAAAAATTGGTCAGTTGCCTCTGAGATACAAGTGTCACGTATTCTCCTATTCAAAAAATGGCTGCGCAAAAAGTCGCTCACCTTTGCCGCTCGCGAGTGTAGCTGCGTCGTCCGGACTCGGCGTGCGGAATTCGTCTGTCTTCTCTTTGAAGAAGGTCGATGGTTCCAGCGGCCAACTCGGATGTGGGCGCAGTTGTGTTCGAGCCTGCCCATTAGGGCCAAATACACCGCTACCGCCACCGCCAAAATTCGTACTTCGACCGCATGCTGCTGTTACACTATTGGTAGTGGTACGTGGTGGAAAGAGAGGAACCGATGGTGGTGGAAGGATGTGCGCTAACACTGGATTTGGTTGCCCGGGCAATTGACCAACACTTGGCGGGGTCCCTCCACGTGCCGCGTCCATGGACGCCAAAAACTGCATGTCGGCAAGCGCATGACGTCGAGAAACCTGAAGAGAACAAGGTTGGCGATGTGTGTATCTTCCCGAATACGAGCTTTCGGAGCAAGCACCCTCTCGCTCGAGTAAACAAAGAAAGCAGGAAGTTCCAGATCTTATTAGTAGCTTCATCACTTTAACAAGCAGTTCGTTTGACTGCATGGGGCAGGGAAGCTTAGGCTTGCCACCACTCCCAGATGCCCAATCGTGAGAGACCAAAGATAGTTGTGAGCATACGAGATTGATGGGAAGTCCATTACGTCCGACAATGGCTACTACACAAGTCCCACGGACGTATGCCAGCTTTCTACCCCTTTTTAATAAAAATACAAACAAAGATGTGATCATATATTTCCAAGTCAGCAAAGCTTTTTCGTCTTTCGTGTGGGCGCAAATATTTGGCCTATGTCGCACTCGAGTCCGGGAATAAACGAAAACCACACTCTATTCAATAAAAAGAAGCCTTACCTCGACTAGCTTGTCAGGTCTGATGTAAGCGTTGGTCCCATGATCTGGGTGAATGAACAAACAGCGATCACCATAAGGACATAAGCCTGTCGTGGTGTATTTATCACAGAGCTTCGTCTTATACTTGTTGATTTGACATGGCACCGACCTGAAAGCTCTACCTTCGTTAAAAAGAAGCTGATTCACTGCCAGAATCTCCAAACGAATGAGGAACTATTGAGTCGCTTGTGCTA
>UZAF01016129.1:26595-37461 GCA_900617895.1 Haemonchus placei
AAAAAAAAGAAGACTCAAAAACATTTCTCCGAATACTTTTGATTTACTAGTCTAATTATTTATCCAATGGTCAAGGACGCAATCGCGCACCGCATATGAAAATGATGAGATAGCGGGGAAGCAGTGGAATTATGTATAAGCTCGATGAACAAGTACAGTGAACTTCAAGCCACATAAACATCTCATTTTCGCCGGACCTACTTTGGGATGACGTACAGGAGAAAATTAAGTTATGCTGTCGAGTCGAGGTTGTTTGAACCGTTTCGAATCATGCCGCCCTGCAGGGAATGTAGGAACATCCTCTTATCAAAATCGGACCCAATTCGACACTTAAGAACAGAGGGTTGAACAATACTCTTTTGTTCCGAGAACAAACCCAGTTATATCGTGCAGCGTATTTTTATTATACATTTTTTACTATAGTAAGGGAGACATATCTTATTCTGACCCCTTTTTTGCAAAAGATGCGTAATCCATAAAGCTTAAGGCAGCGGATTAGGTGAATGCAGATTAAGCATGGTTATGGATCTGCTCCCACTTCAATTAATCAGATGTCAGTCGCTAATTATCCGTTGACTAAACTGAATTCTCCAAGAAATTCTACTCCAGATACTTCTGTTATCGCGTGGACCAAATACACAATGAAAGGCCGAGGCGATCTTCATACAGGAACGCTGCATGGTTGGCGCTTTAACAGCCATCATTTCATGGGATTTCTATTTCCCCTGTAAAGAGACAGTTGAACCTACTGATTGTTATTGTAGTGATGTGAGTTGTCGTGAGGGTACGGCATCTCGTAATCCAACGCTAATGATCCGCCGCCAATCGATAGAAGTTGTTGTAGAAATTGTTGTTGAGGGTGACTCTGCTTAGCCTGTTGCTGAAGAGACGATAATGGCAGTGCTGCTGGAGTTACTGCTCCCGCTTTCGCTGCTATGGCTTTTGCTGCTGATGGTAGTGGAGATGGAATGGCTACCGGCGATGGTGGTACTACTGCTCCTCCCGCCGCCGAAGATGCACCAACGGATGCCAAGTTCGCGTTGGTAACACCAGAACGAACTCTGAAAAATATCTCTCTTAATGAAGTATGATGACGGACACAAGAATATGGACTAGTACCAGAAGAACAGAAGAAAAAGTAAGTGAAAGAGAGTTCACACAGAACACAAGCTGACGGCAAAGAGATGAACTGAAAGCCTATGAGAAATAGAAACGAGTGGTGGTGTTGAAAAAGTACTGGAGCTCGGGGAAACTTAGCACTTAAGGGCAACCTAAGGACGGTGCTACCACATCCGATTGGTTGCCCTATTAGGCTGGTGGGATGGGGAGACGCTTTTGCCCTACCGGAACCCTATGAATAAAATAAATAAATCGGAAAAAGGAAATAAACGAAAAATTATGAAACAAAAAAATCTTGAGATGAGGAAAGTAGGACGAGAAATATTCTTCTCAATCCCACCCACCATTTTGAATGCGCCGTGCTAACGACTGGCACTCTGCCGGTGATTGTTTGCCCCTTATAAGGTCTATTACTTGTAGGCTGGGTAACGAGACAGGCCAAAAAACAGCGGATCAGAAAAGATTGCTGAAAGGAACTTTGAGGATGAGTAACGAATTAGTCTAAAGTCTACTGTGTTTTTCAATAGGAAATGTCTGCCGAAGGAAGGCTGAGGAAAAATTAAGGTGTCATATAGACGATGAGAGAAAAAGACTATTTTTTTTTTTGCAAAAAAGGCCGAGAATGACCGTCCTGTGAATGGCATGGAACAGAGGCAGAACAACAGAATGTTCTGTTCCCAAAACAAACATTCAGTGGTTGGCACCTGATTATAGTTCAATGTCTTACGTGCCTTTCGTCAAGTGCGTGTAGGTCCTCTGACTGATGAGGCAAATGCAATCAGTTGTCCGCATACGGGGAAACACACAGTTTCTGGCTGGAAGTACTTTGAGACGAACTTCAGGATCCTGGTTGAACTAATTAAGTGGCCTCCATGCAGTTCTCACTAGATTCACTCACAAACATGGCATCTCTTTGCTCAGTCCCAATCTCCGATCAGCTTGTACCGTTACATGCGCTAACTTAACAGCTCCCAGTGATCGGTAAAAGCATTTCGTTGTGGCGAAGTTCTATCTAGTGACTGATCAACCATGTTCCTGCGTATTCGGCTACTTTCGGACACTGCCCCTCAGACTCGTCGATTCCTCCGAAATTCTCATTCCGCTAGCCGTGACGTGCTCGCTGTCGTCAGGCCGTCAATTGCTATGCCGAAAAAGGTTATCAAAACAGCTGCAAGCCTATCAACGTTTCTGCTGCCGCTAGACTATCGAATTAGCACCGCCTGCGAGCGTTCGTCCTGAATACGTCCTTTGCATGGTAACAGCCCGTGTCCGAGCACAACGTAATTCAGGCAGAACACTCCTCTACTTGTAGCAAACGAATACAGGAGTTGTACGAATCGAAACAGACAGAAAACCAGTACGTAACACTGACATAAAGCTATTTCTTTTTTGCAAAACTTGCTAGGAAACTTCTTCTCCTTGTATTTAACTACCACTGTGAATAGTATAAATGAGATCTATACGTAAACGAGAGAACTCGAAGTTATTTTAGACTTAATCAGCGAAAAAGTATTCTTTATGGCAGAACTAGCGAAACAAGCGACTTTCGCAGTTGTTTAAATAATGTACGAGGGCATGAGCTAGTTTCTCAAACGACATCAGTTTTGTCATAACAAAAAACGACACAGCCATCCGAGTCATCATTATTTGTAGTCACTAATGTTGGATCCTCTTTGATGAAGACTTTGAGAGGTTTGGATAAACGCTAACTCCTTCATCGCTTTTCTCATTCTTTTAAAATTCGAAAAAGAAACAAGTAAGGAACTTAAGACAAGCTGTAAATAGTAGCTGTAATGGGATCAAGTCTTCATGAAACCAGCCTCGTTGCAAATTTATGTTAAGCTTATATGCAAGCTAATTCGCGAGGCACCTAGCATAAAATCCTCAGATTATCAGGAACGTTCCATGGGAAGTGCTTTCCATGGAACGAAAAACAAGAAAATGAGGAACTGCCAGACAATCAGGCCTTTCACAACGACTTAATAAAGTAGAAATGTCGTCCTAAGAAATGAAATCCTCTGAAGAGCTTGAAAAAAACCTTGGAAGGAATGGGTGTTCACATGCTTTCGTAGTAGACATCCCTGCTCGAGGAATTTAATGAAATTGTTGCTCCATTTGAGCAAGGGAATTGCTATGGACTTGGAAGAAAAGTAAGCAAACCCCCTTGATTTTGTTGACACATACTTTGTCGAGAAATCTGATAAAACACCCAGGAAGAGCCCACTTTAACAGCAAAATACCCCCAGAAGTATGACACAAAATCCTACAGTACAAATCATAGAGGTTTACCAATGCAGAGTAAGAATGGAAGCGGTAGTGCTCAGATGAAGCGATGATTATTCCCAAGGATCAGTTACCTCACAGATTGAACTGCTTGTTGGTTCTTCATGACAGAAAGGCAAGTGGTGGAAGGATCCGCCAGAGCAATGTCCAAAATAGATTCAACGACAAGCTATTGCGAAGCGGCGGACCTGATCACGACGCTACGCCGTGTCCAACCGCTCTCCCAATTCTCTCCTGATGACCACCACCAAAACACACTTCGTCGACAAGATCCTATCCCCCGACGCAATTGCCGCAACACGCGCTAGCGCACTTTTTTCCTCTGCTTCCTCGTGTACTTTTTTCCTCGTCCTTTCTGGGGAAGTAAGCAGTCAGTCAACTATCTAAAGTGCAGACACACACTGACGCCATCGAGTCGACTTTCTATTCAAAACAAAATCGCTATCGTTCGACGGCAATGACACAAAGAACGAGCAACGACAACGACTGAACGGATGGCTAATGTTTCGATGAGAGATTAATCATCTTTTTTCGCTCTCAGTTTGCAGCACTACCACGAGAACGAAAGAACGGCTTACGGTATGACTACAGCCAAAATTGGTGTGATTAACTCTGTTGTGTTTTCCGTGAACCAGGCGATCTTACAGAAAACTACGTACTCCTCAAAACGATATGTCTTCATTACTATCTGGGCACAGATATCTCGAATGCACTTACTTCGAATGAGCGCGATTAGGTCTACAAATTTAAGAAATCTTACAAACTTTCAGAGACCACGCTTCAAAAGCACGATGAGCCCTGTGGGGCACCAAGATAAGAGTACCGAAAGGCATCCGGATAAGATAAGAGCTTCAAGAGCAGGCGAAAAATTGGGTACTCTTATCCTGATGCCCCACAGGGCTCATCGCATCCGCTATCGTTTCGGTGCTCGATTAAGATGAACAGTGAAAAACAGATTCGCTGACTGGGATTTTCAAAGGCCCTGACGAAAATCTGAGGTACTTGCAAAAAAACAATGTGGAAGTAGAAACAAAAGCCCATACTCTTGGAGCCCTACGTATGAGTAAATGATTAGCTAGAGAGAGGGCCCAGATCACAGTTTCATTGAGTTGTCTCACTGTCAGCTCGCTCTTGAAACATTCCGATCAATAAGAAACTAGTGAGGTTCATTGGGAAATAACCTATCAACAGCACAGAAAATGAATGTCAACATGATTACTCTGCTCATTTCCTTGAAGGAGTCATAACGGCGATCAGAATTGCACCAGAGTCGAATGCTTAATTTATAGAATACAAAAAATCGTAAAGAAAGGACAAACACTCGAGACGACTTCTACACGTGTCCAGGGTGTTTTTAACAAAAAAAGGAATCCCACAATGAAAACACCTAGCAACAAAAAATAGACAAACGGACGCGGCCACCCAACTACGGCTGTCGCGCTGGTGAACAAACACGTGAAACTACTGGCGGCTATTAATAGGAGCCGGACAGTGTGGAACAATGACCAAACACGGTGAAAACCTCCAGCCGCCCAACGAGGCAGCCATTTTCAGCATGAAACTCACTTGAAACAACTATCAAGAGCAAAAACTATCGTTATTGTTCAAACCATCCCAGCTACGCCATGCATACCACCTTCACTTATCTTTGCCGGAGGCTCATATCACGGATTTGGCTCACAGCCTTGACTTAGGATGTTGGGCTCTCCTAAGGTTTACCAAAATGAGTTGCAGTGCAAGAAAAAGGGTAACAAAGCCAATGGAAAAATAATTAGGATTCCTTGTCCTGTCCTCAATCCTCCATTTTCAACTTTTACTAAGAGCGTTAGAAGTACCTAAAGTGCGGTCAACCTACCTAATACTTCCCAAGTCGACAGTAATGATCTCGTAACAGTTAAGATTATCAAAAGATAAAAGTCCACAGTGTGTGGGAACAGAATGGAATTAATCGCTATCGCATTCAAAATTGCACCATCCGATGCCTTGGTGTCCTATGTTGCCCTGTTGTTTTCAACCAAAACGAAGAAAAGTGCAGAGCACAAAAAAAANAAAAAAAACCTAAAGGGAGAGAAAAACAACAAAAAAACGATGAAAAAATTTGCTACATTTTTTTATCCTGAGTGAGAACGATGGAAATCAAACGGAAACTAAACATACTCAGGGTCTTGATTTATAAGAATTATCAGGGACTGAAGAGCGGAAACTTTCTTCAGAGGTAGCTAAGGCAATTGCCCCTCGCAGTACGAGCGAATACGAAATAAGACGAAGTAGGAATTGGAAAATGAAAACTGATCAGATAGAATAAGGGAGTCACCGGGATAGGAAGACGAAATTATCTTTCCCGAGAATAATTCTGACAAACAGAAGTATAAAATTTCATTCAGGAAAGAGTAGAGCCCACAACTATTCTGTGTGGGAATGAATGTGGAGGTGGCGTTGGCTGTTAGAATCCACCTCTCACAACGTATAATCCGTCGTCGAGGATAACCTCGGATTAGGTCTGAGCAGCTTCGCTTTCTTGTAACAACTCGTTTTCCCGCCGTAGTTATGTCGTTCGATGCTGAAGAAACCAGTGCGTCACCTCCGCTTGGGGATCATCCATGGGGGAAAGGAGGAGGCAGAAGAAAGTAACTGGAGGCTCAGAAACTCTCCACGCGACACATATCGCACCAGTCGCCAAGCCGGCTGACTGACTGACTGACGAACTGATAGGAATGCCTAACAAGCGCCCATTTTGCACTCTTCGAACACCTATCGAACAAGAGTGCAGTTGGGCAGAGACGAAGTGGAGAGTACCACGAGCGTAGAGTGCACAAAAGACGACGACTACTACGACGAAGCATGTCATGGAAGTACAGAAGCGTGTGAGCCCATGGCTGTCAGCCGCAAATAATAACGTATGTGTGGATTGGTTACACAATGGGGGACTGTTCCCTGGCAAAACTTTATTATTAGGAGCACTGACAGGTCGTCACCCATACAGTTCACATCCAAAAGCAGGACTATGCAAGAGGAATCTCTACACTTCCCACAGAAAAGCACCCTAAACTTCAAGCTCAACTGCGAAACTCCTCTTCCTGAGCTGGAAAAGCAGTCTTCATAGCCTGTGCTCATCCGAAGAGACTTCTAAGGATCTTTTAAGGATAAAGATTTCCCATAATAAGGGCAAACTTGTTCAACGTAGTAGTCATTATTCATTCGGAAGGGGGAGATTCGAGACAAGAAGTCGTTTTCGATAGAAAGCACGAGGAAGAGCCGCACTTGCCAGCAAACCACGGACCACCTGGTCAAGTCATCGTTTCGTCATCTTCTCCTTGGCCACATGCTGCGTACGATGAAATTGATTGGCGTGAAATTAATGACGTTGTCTGGACTGCCGAGAAGAGAGTAGGACCCATGTGAGTAACACGCGTAATCAAAAGGGCAACTGAAAAAGAGTGTCTTGAAGGAGCTCAATTTCTCTCTCATTTATTTACACCAAAAATAAGTGGAGCTCTTCAAAATTTACTGTTTTATTTGAACAGACGGTCGGAGTATAATACCCTTGGACTTTCATTCATATTCAAGTGACTGCTTCAAAAACGCAATCCAGACCTCTAGATCTGTGTTCAGCGAGATTCTACCCTATTGACTTTGTTAATAGAACGTGACTAGTTCAGCTACTGTGTAAAGTCGCTGATATGAAATATGAAACTGATCCAAGTCAATCATCCCAGCACGAAAATGTTTTCTTGATATTTCTTTGAAACATCGCTTATTTACACTAGAACCAAACCTGTTCAACTATTAAACCAATTCAGCGCTCGCGAACGAAGGTTACTGATCTTCTCACTTTACCATTTGACTTTACCGAACAAATAAATACTCTGAATACAGCTGGGGCCACTACCGTTTCCATAACTAGACTGCGTTGGTGAATAGGTATAGATAAGCTGTGGCTTTTGAATGAAAATCGTAAAGAGTATGAACGAATTGGAGAAATGAGAGATCACTGAATCGCAAATATTTCTGTAAAAGCTTCGAGAAAAGTAAAGAGGTAGTGGCCTTTTCTCTACCCACTGCCTTTCAGTTATATATCCTACAGCTTTTCCCATTCCGCATGACATCATTCATTGACATGACACTCACTAGCGAGGGAGCATGTGACCGAGCAAAAAATTCAATGGCAACAGCCCGTCATGCGGTTGTGAATTCCAAAAGCACCCCTGCCCTCCCGGTTCATTGTGCCGGCCATGAACTTAATGATAAAAAGTCTGAGTGCGGATTGTTATCAGCGTTCACGAAAGGTTCACAAAAACACGCGCATCACCCGGCATCATATGTACATATAGTCAGGTAAATAGACTTTACATTCCTGAAATTCGCTAAACTCTGCAATCAGATCCACTTTGACAAGGGACTATCAGAGACCTAGTCAACTAAACGAAAGGGTTCTAGAAAAACATTTTCCGGTCGCGTTTTGTCTGTATGTGTAAAGGTGTAGTGTGTGATTCGAGTGAGTTATCGGACCAAAAGAAAAATGTTGAAGACCTTCAGTAAGCGCTAGGCAGTTTTTAAGACACAAACTTACTCTATTCCACTCAGCTACATTATAGCCGTGACGGCTCCAGTGAGTACCCCTCTACGATACTGTGCTAAAAAGTTGAAGACATATTCATCAGAATCAGAATAAAAAGAACATCAGAATCCCCGTCGATCTCTATCGTTCAGAGGGGACTTGTACAACACTATATTAGTTAGACCAAAATGCGACGTGCTTACTTCGACTTGTTCACGAATGAGGCCAAAATCCAATTCGAGAAAAGCGATACCAAGCTCAAGACCAGGAAGAGAATACGGCGAGGAAATAAATCCCGTTATCTTGGATACAAGGCCGAGTCTCCGCGGAAACCCTTANGTAAATGTTCTAAAATGTATTCATATTAGCCTAAAAAAGAGAGTCAATATCAAAACGGTAGGCCATGGCAAACAACAAACGTGTGACGGAAGAAAAACGATCGAGAGAGCACGTGGTCATGGAACGAATCGCAGGGCAGTCACGTACCTCCGCTACTTGATTTATTGAAAAGGTCTAATCAGAGAAGTCATTTGCGCTTTCCCCACATTGCCTAATAAACATGCAAAAAACCATGACAAAGGAGTGTATATCGTGAAAGTGAGAAGGTAATTCACCATTGATATGATTACGCATTTGTCCTTCACTGAAGCTGAATCCCACTTTTCAAAAGCACTGGATTTCCAAAAGAAAACGGAGCTACTTTTGAAGGACATAAGTCGAAGTCGAACACTCTGTTGCTTATATCCCAACGTCACTTCAGCAATTCCTCCTAGTTTCCCTTTTCTGAAGCATACCAGAATACCACCTTCTCAAATTACCCAACTCCTCTCGAAACCAACAAAATGTCTTTCACAAAATGACTCGTCGATGGTGCTGCTCGTCCGTTTTCCCTTGTTACTGTGGCATATCTGAAACGCACTTTTGAGTGGTTTCGTTCTTTATCAAGTGCAACTTCTTAGTGGTGTTTTTTGCTCTCGAAGATCGAAAATCGCGAGCGATCACGCCAGGTTGAGAGGCTGCGGCGTCCCTTCTTCATAGAACCGGCTCTCGCTACTGCTATTTAGATATTACTGAACGCACCTCGAGTGGAATTCAATCAGCATTCGACAATCGCCAATTCATATGCCCATTTTGCGTCCGAAATCGCCGTCACTGCATGGTCATCTCGTACACGGGACGGGTTTAATGAACAGAACATGTCCCGCACACAGAGGCAACTCTTGAGCAGGACAGGGAACCGTGCTCATAGCTGAGCCCGCAATCGTGGAAAAATTCATAGAAAGTGAATGTTGAAACAATAACTTGAAAAAGCATTCCTGTAATGAGAAGCCTGAGAACTGAAAGGGAAAATGTCAATGACACATGGCCGAGCGTACGAAATCGAAATGTTCGAGACGACAAAAACAGTGGCGCAATGACTTTTCTGATGTTGACAAGCTGAGCTGAAGCTGTTCCAGTAGAAAACTCATTCAGGAGTGAGTAAAGCAGCTGGCACACGGATATAAGGACCAACACACACACAACGTGCTAATCTAGCAACACTGGCAAGCGGTTTTCCAGCCCCATGACAGCAAGTTGGCAAGAAAGGATCTGCTCAATCAATTCTTGCAAGAGTAGCAACTAAAACACAGCTCGATTTACAGTATAGAGATTTTTCAGTTCAGTCTACTCCCGATCCCCTTTGTTTCCTTAGCCAACGTTTTTAAGTGGGCAGAAAAGAAAAGAAACTTTCACTATATTGAACAACCCCAGCAAAAATAATCAGCAGCAATAATTTGTAAAGCTGCAGGAGTAGCAGATTGAGCTGGGAGGTTACGGCGGCAGCAGGCGGCTCGCGAAGGCAGGAATTTCTTAAGAAAATCAGGGACACACTGCAAAATCATCCAAAATAACGCTTGCCAACTTGCAACGTCCTCAAACGAGCAGTGAAGTAGTTTTCTCAGAAATCAAAAGCTTTGCTGTAGGTCAACCGTTGGCACCGGTATATGGGTAGAATAAAAGAGCTGTAATCAGAATGTTATCCTTCAAAGCAATGTAGATAGACCGATAACCGTTTCATTATAGCGCAAGTGCAATTCAAAATGGACCAGTGTTTCGAAATCGTGAATGAATGATCATATTCAACACACTAATCCTAGCACTACGCGATGACTTCCTCCTTTATCTCAACACATGAGTGCTAGTTCTGGGGATATCTTACTCCACGCTACAGCGGTTTATCCAAGCCGTTTAATATGTAGCCGTCAACAACTCGTTGGGAACAGCAACAAGTATCTATGCACGGGTGAAGCTGAACGTCAGATATCACAAAGTCAACTTGTGACATAGCTACTGTGAATGGTCATAAGGTAACGAGACTGTCGAAAGTGGACGTAATGAGACTACGCGTTAGGTCAAATTACCACTGTCTTCCTTTATCTCCGATGAAATTAGCACTGCAATGCAACATGGCAATTTCAGGGCCCATCTAGTAACCAACCCTAACAACATTAAGCGATGTCAGTTAGAGACCGTTTCCGCGAGAATCAGCGCAAAGCAAATGATGGCATCATATGCCCTTACGGAAAAAAGTGACCCCACTGATGGCTGGAATCTTTTAGAAAGAATGTCGGATGTGTAAGAACACGAATTGAAAACACCTAGCTGCTGAATCGGTGAATAGTTCCATCCACAAACCAAGCACAGTTCAAGAACATCATCATCGTTATAACGAGGTCGAAACAAGAGGGACCTTGGAACTTACGCAAAACCTATTCCGATTGGTTGTGATATGGCTTCACCCCACCTTCACCTTCTGCTATGCGAAGAGAGTTCCTTCCATGTTCTGTGTATGGGAATAACCAATTCAGCAGGTACTATAATTCGGTAGGATCAAGACCCTCTACTAATATGAGTTGCGATGTTAA
>UZAF01016129.1:52015-68104 GCA_900617895.1 Haemonchus placei
GATTTCTCAAATCGCTTGTGGAAAAGAAAGAAGGAAAAAAACCATAGAGAATGATTCAAATAGAATAGTATAGAGCAGAACATACTCCAACAATCTACGTTTCACATAGATATGCCTTTTAATTTCTGTAAAAATGCCGCATTCACATGTATATAGCGCGGATGCACTTTCTTTGAACCTTCGGTTCTGCTAGGAGATTCGGTATATTTCCATGGAAAGCAAATGAAAACAGAGTTTTTGCTCGGGCACTACGAAAACTGCTCAACACAATATGTTTATGATCACTTTGAGATGGTGAGAAGAAGACTGTCAGTCTTCAGAAACTGTTAGCAGCGTCCTATTCCAATAGTTTGAGGAACGAAATTCCGAGCGAACTAATTTTCTAGCCCCAAATGAATTTTGGGGTTGGAATAGCAGAGAGGCCAAGAGGCACCGCCCCATACTTAGAGCTTCCGAACTCATCTAGGCTGGATAAGTTTTCTACCAGTAGATATTTTGCTACGAAAAGAAGCACCAAAATAGGCAAAGCTTGACTACACAGGCAATTTTCTTCAAGATCAACCATGCAATCGAGAGGTTTCCTTGTATAACTGTTGAATGTACTGCGTACCCTCAAAAAATGGTTTGACGTACAACACCTCCCCTTTAGCTTTTTCTAAAAAATACGCGAACGTATTTTATGTTATTAGCGAAGCGTTCTTTTTCAAAGCCCACGCTGGCTGCCTACGTGCAGCGCCAGTCGCGAACGGAGGTGGGGACTAGGATGTTTTTCTCCCCCAATGAATGCATTTTTTGCCGTCTCCGCTGAAATGTTCACTTTTTTCCAGCATCGCTATCTTCGAGCGATACGTAGCGAGCAGAACTGCTTTGCACTTTTAGAGGGACGGTTCTCAGCAAAGACATTTATACATAGATAATAAACGGATCGTTGAACAGAATTATTGTTAGTGAACAAATATGTAATGCTGTGAAGATATGGAAAGAGAAAAACGAGGTCCAACGGAAGCTGTTCTGGACGTTTAGCTGGGCATAGCGCCTGAAAGGGATATCCGTTGTTTCCGCTGAACAGCGCAAGCGAAAACTGGTGGCAAGCCTGAACTATAGAAAATGTTCATTCGAAGAGTGAAAAGAAATTAGTGCGAATTGGTCGGGGGATAGGTAAAGTTCCACATCCCTAAGGATGAAGGATACCAGCTCAAAAATTCCACTTCGCTTGATCACTTTGGCAAACGCAGCCAAAGTTTTCGTGTGATTCTCTAACGAAAGAATAGCTCAGCGCTCGTGGTATGAAACATTCCGGAGCAATGCCCTATAGTAACTGTTTTGCTAGTAAGCTATAAAATCTGCAAGTAAGTTTTTAGGTAAACTATATAGTAAAGGGATAATATGTAGTGGCATGGGGACAACTGGAAGTACGAAAAGGGAGTATAATATATGAAGAAAGAAGGCGAAGTTCGGAATCGCGTCATCATACAAAGGCCACACCGAGAAGTAACGCTCACATTTAAGGTCGTCTTCTCTCCCTTGAAGACTAACACTTGGTATCAGGGTTGCATGAAAATTAAAAATACGGCACTGCGTATCGCATGGCTTACAGGAGTCATTGCATTCAATGAATGCCCATCCAATTAAGACCAAATTTTGAAAAAGAGGCTGAGGTGTACAGTGTTCTCATCGAATAATGTTGATCGGCCACGAGAACTTTATCACTTGGAGTAAGTAGCAGCATCCGTAAAAATAGTCCAACATGATTGGCTGGTCCATCTTTTTTACATGGTCTACCGGATCATTTATTTTTCTGAGTTTACGGATTAACCCACTACTTCAGTGCTTGGCATTCTTCATGGGTTGCGTTTGAGGAAAGCGAAGGAAAACCATCGGAGAAGACCATCTAACATAATCATAAGTAAATAAATAAAGGACGCAGAGAAATGCAGAGAGACAAAGGAACGCAGACATCATAATCTTTGGATTAGTAGTGTCAGAAAAAAGAGTACTGTTCGGTTTCAGGAACAACTACATTGAAAGCAGAGAAGGTCATTTGAGCCGGCTTTTGAGAAGTAGAGGTTGAAAAAGCTCGAAATTGTGAGGTGTATATGTAAAATGCACGAGTAAGGACTAGGTTGAAAGAATAGTTGTGAAGATCTGCAAGGATTTAATAAGCAAGATGTGCTTTGTCATATACTGGGAGTGGGTTCTAATGAAACCCACAAAGGGGCTACAGGATGCGGTGTCCTGCTAAATCCATTTTGACAATCGAAAAAGGAGAGTAGTCCGTAGAAAAAGGTAGAATCGCATTCAACGTATTCGTATAAGTAAAAACGCTAAGTTACATGCCGTAATTGAATTCTTTCCCAAAGTATATGTCGTAAGAATAAGAGGACGAGGCTAGTATGGTATTGCTGTTAGAGACTGAAGTGTTGAAGTCATAACGACGAAAGTCGAGTGCTTCACTCCACATTATGGTCCACTCGATTTTCGTAGGCTCATCAGAGTTAGTGTAGCGTAGTCAAGCAAGACTTACAAAAGAAAGTAAATTCGAAAAGTAATGCGTTCCATGGGCTTAGATGATCATTATCGGTGTGGGCGTGAGCGNGTCGGCGGCAGGTTGCACGACGACGAAACGAGTTCTGCCGCTGCCCGCCATCAGCGACTGCGACCACCGCGATTGCCGTTAGCTCCTATTTTGACCCTTTTTTTCTCTCCAGGAGAATCAGCCGGCTTTAGTGCTACACCACCACTACATATTGGCGTCAGAATGAGTGTGATCGGTCGTACGTTCATTTCGATGCGATGAGTTGCTAGACCATGATTGGGTTCCACAACCCTCCGGACTCGTGGAAGGACCTTTCTGGTGAGGTAGTGAGAAGCAATCAACGCTCATCATAAGGGAACGTCATCGCTCAATTTCTGTCCGAAATTGTCTAATCATTTTGCTGATCCTCGACGAATATGCAGAAGCAGAGCGATGCCATCTCCAGACAATGTGGGGGCAGTAAACTTTGCAATTGCGAATATAATGTGAATTAAGGTGGCGTAGTGATGAGAGCATTAAGAGGACTCGATCGTGACGAAAAGAGGAAAACTATGCAGCGCTTTTGACCAAAGTCTCTTATTAACTCCGGAAAAAAAATCAAATAATAAGGCAAGCAATTCAACAGATAAGAAAACTGTTCGGCATCGATAACTGTGCGAACCCATAAAAACCCAAAAACTATAAGTCACACCTAAAATATTTGAATTTACGACGGCCTCAGTGCTGTGCGGAAAACAAATTTGGATTTAATGAAATAAATCATACAACACAAAGGGAGATGGTGTAGCGGTAAATGGCGCACTTCACACATGCATGGTCACGAGTTCGAATCCTGGATCGATATCCGCCTAGGCCAACCAGGCCAAGCCTTCTATCCCTCTAGGGTCGGTTAACTGACACCGTCGGTTAACTGACACCGAACTCGTCTGGGAGGATAAAAGCTTTGATTTGTACATCAGCTAACCACCGCAAATCATTGTATAGGCCACAAACGCATTCAAAACGCCACTACGATTCCGAATGAAAGTCGAATGCACGGGCGCATCCCTCAGACGGGATTGATCAACGCCAATAGACTTTATCCTTTATTAAATTCATACAAAGAGTTGAATGGCTGACCAAGCTAGCTGCTCTGTTTCAAACTACCGAACCAGTCAAACATATAGTTGAGTGAAGAGCTCGAATGACATGGACGAAGATTAATCTAATCTAATCAGTCTTTGGAGTCACTCAAACGTTTTCAGCCATGTTGTTCCCCAAGTGCACTTGTACGATGTTTAATACTAGCATAGCAAGCTCCCATAATTATTGAGAATCCCACGACAAAATGGTTTTCAATATTCATACTACCGTAGCAGAGGCCCAGAAAAGTTGGTCAGAGGCAGAATGACCGGAAAAGCTATCGAATAAACATTGTGAGTCATGTCAATGAGTTGTCATGTGAGCCGTTAGCTGGACGGAAGCTAGTGAATCCATTTCCATGATTAATGAGAGGGCACTTGACTTCATGGCAGATGCTTCGCACTATCTACTTAACTCCACAATACCTTGATTTTATCTGTATCCCTAAATTACTGGCTGGAGAGAAAGCTAAAAGGACTGTTACCAGGAAGGGTTTGCGGACGAGACCTCTCACCAGACTGGGACCTGCCGGAAAAGGACGTTCAGTCTGTTCTGTCAAATTGGGCACGCTTGTGACCAAACATAAATCTTTGCTTGATTTTACGTTATGTAATGATGACGGATACGAAAGATAAATGGACGTCGAATGATCATGCTTTGATCCAGCCTTTTTTTTGGTGAGTATCCGGCTGGATCGAAGCCGAAGACTTCAGCCTCTGTCTTTCACCTCAAAGACTGCAACACAGCCATAGTTCAGAAACTGTATCCCCGTTCAAGCGAACGAAGTCGTTCATCTTTCTCGGGTCTGTCAATGTCAAATGCTTGTTCCTAGTTAAGTCTCAACGGACGAGAACAAATATGTTACGTAGCGACAAAAGAGCAACCCAGTCCCTCTGAGAATCTGAATAAATTGAGTAATCTAAGGATACACGATTACAGTAGTCCTAATCTCTTCGTAAAAAGGCAGTAAAAGAGCTATAAAATCGTCTCATACGAAATCTTTCAACGCTGGAAATGGAAGCGAATCTCAGAGTTGACGAAAAGGGCCTCATGAAGAAGTGGGACGAAATTTAAGGGTGAGAAAGGATAGACATACTGGGAGCAGACAGGAAATAAGCCCTCGTCAAATTAGTGTAAGGGCATGGTTTAGAGCTAGAATATCTCTAATGACTGAGTAAGCGGGACTGAATTCGAAAACGAGATATCATCTGTCCGAAGCAGAACAACGATGCCGGCTTTTGTGAGATAACAGACGAAAAGATCTTCGAAAACACATGCTTCAAAGGCGTTTGAAGAAACTAGAAAATATCGTGCACAGCGAGGTGGGATCGAGATAACTCGTCCTATAGCCACGGCAACCTTTCCATACAAAAGAGATCGGAGACTTCATTTATGCTATTATCTGCCAGCAAAAAGACTATCATGAGTGAGACCGTTCCAGGGAAGAATTCCACAGGTTACGTGGAAGCTAGGCAGATACGTAGTCCCAAGCCACGTAAAAACCTTCTCACATCCCTACTCAGACATCCCAACCTACTTAGCAATGCAGAATGGCGCCCTAAAGAGGGTTGTGTCAGATCCGACCCTAATGACAAACATATAGCCGAACCAGCCAGGAAATTTTATTGAGTCTGATTTTTGTACGGTAAGAACCATCTTCAAAAACGGTCAATTTTGATGGCCCAACGATGGCAATGGTCACATCTTCATAAGGAAAGCCCCGCACACGCCATTAAAGCGAGCCCACTTCCCGTTTCGGGCTTGATAAATGACTTGTGAGCGAACGAGATACGGTCTGCGCCCGCTGTCGGTCCGCATAAGGCCCAAACAGTCCACTGTGGGCCAAGGTACCTGGTTTGGTGCGAAAACCGAGGATCGTCATCAAACGTATTTCCATCGCGCACCGCGTCGACACTTCTTTTGTTCACCCTCCCAGCATATCCGTGAAAGCGCCGTCGCAGCCACAGCGGGTCTGCTAACTGCTAAAAAAGGTTCTACGAAATGATCCACAGACCGGATGGCTGAAAGGCTTACTTATAATGATTAATCGGACCTGAAAAGGCTTAAAACCCACCAAGTGATTACGATAATTAATTTCAATCGAAATNGTTTGGAAGTAATAGACAGATGCAAACTATTATGAAAAGAAGGATGACATTCGGGACTGCCACCGTCACAAATAAAAAGGCACTTCGACAAAAGAAAGATGCCTCATGCTGGAATCGAACCAGCGACCTTCTGTTTACTAGACAGACGCTCTGCCCCTGAGCCAATGAGGCGCACTGTCACTCTCCTGAGCCCTTGGTACATCAACAAAAGTGTAGCCCATTTTTATTTCCATTCATGGAAACGGACTTTATAATTTGAGCTTTCTAGTCAGTTCCTCTATCTCAAACTGTAGCGTACGTTTCACTGTTGTCGTAAACTGGCTGGCAAAACTGGGCAAAATATTATTAAAGAATTATCTTCAAACCGGTATTGAGTGGAGCTCTGGCCGGCTGCACCTGAATACCTTCGGTATCTTTCGATTACCGTATTATAACACTTAATTTGCCATAATGGGCCAAAAATGGTGTTGGCAACAAGCAATGCAACTAAGGTAATAACAGCAAGAGTGGCTGATGACAGCATGAAAGTTATAGGACTTGTGCGCCATGCATGAGCACGCAGTGCTTCTATTCACTGCGCAATTATCAGAACATAATGAATGTACCTAATCCAAAGTGTAACAAGCTGAAGACCGATTCTCTTCAGACGTGTGCCGACCTTTTGAACAGTCGATTGACTTGAACTTGACTAGAAAGAAATTTGACGATCCCATATTACTCTACGGTGGGTCCAATTCCACTTGTTAAACTCCACAACAACAGCGGACATAAACTAGGGCCACAAGGGTCCGAAAATTATAATGAAACAACGCAAATCGAGAGATGAAAATGATTGCGTATACTTCTTTTATAAATCCGGTCGGCTATAGCTCTTTTTCTCTCCCGTGATAGGATCATACGAAAGCGTGACGTATTGCTGGACCTATCGAAGGTACAATCTCTTAAACGACCACCGTATGGTCACCACGGACAACAACCGGATTTCACGCAGATTCCAGCCTTATAGAGAAGAGATGCTGCTGCCAGTTTCCCACGTAGGAGCTCGGTTCACCTGCACCTTGGAAGAGTGAAGTGGTATAGTGGTAATACTTAGGAAAATAAAAAATAGGCGCTCCAAATGTAAAATTAGATAAATAGTTAATATACTTGTGTGAATATCGATCAAATGCATGGGGATCAGCTTCTCCTACATCAGTAAGAATATTTGAACTTTGCAATAATGCAGAATAAAGGTCAGACTACGTATGGACTAGATCCGCCACATACTCGACTTCAGTCGTGAATCCGAGAAGTAATTATACGCACCTACTATGGGGAACTCACTTAGAAATCTTTATTAGTACCGGTTAGAATTTTGGTATTAAGCTATAGAACAATTGCTAAAAGAGAATTTCCCAAGAAAGAGGAGTTTAGCTATACGTCAACAGTAAAACATACGTTACAACATAAGATTAAAAGAATATAAAGCTCAAAATATAAATTAAGTAGGGTGGAGAGGTGACAAGGATTCGCACAAAATTTAAATCGCGTTTGAGCGGATGCGTCGCTTTTTACGTGGCCAGTATCAATCTGGTTTGTGTTGCTGTAAGCTTAAGCAAATCCGCTTGAAAAAAAAGCAATCCTGTTTTCTCAAGTATACAAGGTACTTCTGATGTCACTTTAGCTGCACAAGAAAGCTGAAAGGCTTTAAAGTGANAAAGTGAATTTTGAATTTTATCACAATAAGGGAAGAGCTCAGAATATGTATTATGTGATCCAGACCTCACAATGAAGACGAATTCAAAAGGAAAACCGCTCCCAGTGTTGACTTCATTCTCTTTCCTTCACTCACTTTTTTTCAAGCAACGCAATCATCAATCCTTTACCTGTTCTCTATTCAACCTTTTACTACCCACGAATGAGCTTCGACCGGGCAATAACTGGTGCATTTAGGACAAAAACGGAAGCGGTAATGATGGATGCCAAGGCATGTGGATGTATTCTTCACCTTCACTTACCTGGTGAACGTCTAACACCAACTTATCAACGATGTGAAAAATGAAAAGTTAAGGGGTTACGCTAGAACGTGCGGTGCGACGTTAGTTGGCGCAGCTGACGTGAGCGCCCAAAGCGGCGCCCAAACGGGATTTCGTCGTGCGATACCGGCTCTACTACGCGAAAGATAACACCCGAAACATATGGAAACACGTTGGGGGCAGGTATTGTACGACAAAAAACCGCACAATGGATGCGGTCGCCGCGCGGACGGTTACGTGACGCCGCGTGCGATGGCCCAGGACAGAAGTTGTAATGGGGATTACCAGGGGTACATGGAAAAAGCGATTTTCGCTGGCTCATATACCAAAGTGCGTGATTATACCGGTACACAGCTAAGAGTGGTCAGCATAGAATCATTTGCAGGGATACGCCGAGCAGACGGCTTCATTCCTCTGTTATTAAAAACGATTGTATCTTATCAAATGACCGGAAGAAATCACTACTTTCAAGAAGTTCTATTCTTCGCTCCTAATCAAGGCTAAAAAGCTACCAAAGCCTTTGCTTGCTCGATTTTGTTGTAGACAACCGTTCTCGCCCACAAAGATGATTCTATGCAGAAACTTATGAACTCAAAAGACACCAAGGCCTCTGAATTATGGCATATCCAACCACTTGAAGATGAATGAGGATGGGAATACTTGCATGAGCCCAATAAATTCTTTCCGGTCACTTTCAACTAGTTTGTTGACCTTCCTATTTGTCTCCCTTCGCGAGTGAGACGCCCTGAGACGCTTCTTGTCGAATTACGTATGCTGTCTCATGTAGATGCAATATAAAGGTAGTACGCTCCTTGGTCCTTGTGAACCTTTCCGTACAGTATACTCACCTGGTACCCTCTCCTACACGCTACCAACGCTTCGATCTGCTCTGATTGCTTTTTAGACTCGAAGAAAAGCAAAGATTAATTGACACCACCAAAACTGTTTGTTTTTGCCTTTTGGATGTCCCACTTAGAACTTAAAAGTCGCGAATGAATGAACTGTAAGTCGTAAATCAATTGTTAGGAAGTTTTCTAGAAGGAAAGAGCTCACTTGAATAGTATACGGAAATTGGCAAATATTGCACCATTAATTGAAAAATAAAACTCAAAATAAAAACGATCGCACATATTCATCACTCTCAAACTAGTTGTTCAGATTAATCCAAGAAAATGGTCCCCCTCAGAATCTCAGTAGTAGCTGCAAACCGTACAGGGATGGAGAGCCGACATTACGGGATGCCGTCGCTCAGCACCACTTTCTGCGCAACGGGCGGGAGCTGTGCGAGAAATGACTAGGATCCGTGCGGTATTTCCACAATTAATGTGAGAAGTGGACGGGCAACCAGACTTGTAAGTCATAAAACTAGACATCACGGGAGTTTCTATTTGAGTAAAGGAAAAGGCACATGTAAGTGAGCAAAGTGGAATACAGCACGACCTCGAGGGTGTTGGGATTTACGCCCAAGCTGCTTGCCGTACCCAGCGGTGTCGTAGAGAATTCAATGTGCGATCAAAGCGCACAATGTCTGGATTGGAGTTTGGTAATTGCGGAGCGGTTTCAAGAGGTAAGTCACTGGAGTCAGATGCCTTGAGTCTACCATCAAAAACAAGTTGCACGCGGTCGTCCGATTCAGACACAAACTCCTTCACGTTAAGCCAAATTCGGAATAGAAGCTGCCCTCCTACGAACAAATGAAACACTGATATTGGGAATGCGTGAACCAACGCGGTCTACGGTGGCTTTGTCGGGAGGTCAGCGTAGCCGAAACTAGGATTAAAGAGTGTTGGCGTATTCATACGGCATCTATTACTGTTTCAATAGCCTTCAGAGTTTTTCTCGAATATCAGCAACTAAATAACAGTGAAGCCGTTTCTAAAATTCCTCTTTACTTTTGAGCAAAACTGGGTGAGTTCGTACCTGAGCACCGTCACGCCGTCAGCCAAAATGCTGTTAACAACAAGCCCTTACAAGCTCAGAGCAAAACCTTGGTAAACCTTGGTAACGATGGTAAACAAGCCCAATGAGATAAATAACACATTTCACTTCCTGAAGTCCGGTTGGCTAAAAGTGAATGTTGGGTGAAAAACGGTAGGCCGAGCAGCAGACAGTAGTTTCCGAAATCAAAAAAATTAACTCCCATCAAGATAAGCAGACAGTGCCCGAAATAAAAAAAAATAACCCCCATCAAGATAAATTCCCAAGGGAACAGATCCAATGTAATGCGACAACATGAAACAATCAAGTAATTTTTTGATCGGATAAAATCTTTATGAAGTTCTTCCTGAGTATATCCCGTACCAGACATGCTCTGCAAATACCGAGTGAGCTTTTGCCCATGCCTCGTGTAGACTGGTTCTTAGAACAAGCAGTTATAGAAGCTATAACTTAAACATAAGATCCATCCTCGACTTTGCAAAGACGTGGGCAAACTGGGAAAAGTAGCAAAATAGCAAAAAAAAACTCTCCCAGATGATTGGAGCATTTCAGCAGAACCAACATGTTTATATTTACTAAACCCAAGAACATTAAGATTGGTCGAAGATAATGGTCCCTTCTAGAATGTCTCTAGCTCAAGTGACACCGGTTGAAAATACGCCGAAAAAATAAAGTGTAGACCCATCGAACGTACACAATGGTAGAACATGTACGATGGGGTCACTCTCTAAGAGAGAACTTCTAAAGATAGCCCTACCCCGATATTAAGTATCTCATGATAGGTTCATGATGGGTTACCTCTGCTAATTATTTTCAAGGAGTTCGATTGTTCGAAATCAGCTAGTAACAGCGACTGATGACCCTCTCCCATATGATATCCTGTTCTTGATTTTCATTTTCAGCACCTTCACCTCTCCACCTCCCCTGCCCCGCTCCTGCTTGGCATTTTTATTCGTCTCACAAAATTGAAGTTCACAGAACGATTCCTAACAAAGTCAGATCCGATTCCTGTCTTGGTCATCAGAGATTTCCATCTCTTCGAGTCGAATGAGGTAGCAAAACAAATCAGCGAAGGAATGATTCGGATGTATAGAACCCTAGTTGTCTATTCAACATGATCGAATGGAGAAAGAAAGGAGGGTAGAGTGCGGCCCAAAAGATTAACACGTCCAATTTGCTTATGAAGAACTTTATTCGCTTCCAAAGTGATCTTAGCTATAATTCGGGTTCATTCACGATTTTCCCAAAATGCATATAAACATCCCCCTGCAAGAGGCTCCCAACTAAGAGGACGCGAATATTCCAACCGGTTCCAGCTGCTCTCCGAATAGCGCTTCACTGTCGAAATAATTACCTGAAGCTGTCATAAAAACGACTCGAATCCGTACCCGCCATACGCACCTTCTTTATGACTCTGCAGAGCGATGTGTCGAAGTGATTGCAGCCTATTTCTAACCGGATCCGGTGATAATCAATCTTTTGTTATATGTACCTATTTTATTTTGCAGAGGAATAAGGCTAGAAGGTGAAAATGTAGGGAGGGGGGGCCTGGTTAGCGTCTTTTTGTAATATTGAGGGCTAAAGCGCGATTAAAGAGGGATAGCCGACTTCGCCCTGATGTGCTTACTAGGAACATTTCATAGTCGAGAAATATATTTTTTTCCTGAGTCTACGAAGGAAAGGAGCTCTGGGGCGGTAGAGCCAATTGGAGTTCAAGTCTTACTCCATCCCACCTTTTTGCACGAGGTAGTCATCTCACCCAACCGGGAGCTCCTCCCCTTCTAAAAGTTAGGCGAAAATGCTGGTGAAATGCTACATGTAAAGGAAAACATTACAGCTGGGTATGCCGTACGTGGTCACGTAACATACAAACGCCCATTGTAACAATTCGTGATGAATGGGGGTACCAGTAGAGCAACACTGAAACAGTAGCACATCTCATAAGAAGGGTCCCTGAATCGAATTCCACTGAGGCTATTCAAAGGTAATAACCATTCGAGATCAACAGTGTAGGGATGCACGAAAGGACACATTGATATTCACTGCTGGTAACAGTTGAGGGTCGCTAGTTGATGCAGTGCAAATTTTTTGATTTTACAAGTTTGACTAGAGGTTGTTTCCGTATAGCACCCAAGGGTAAAAAGTGATTAAGACCATGCATCAAAGAATTGGTGGTTCAAGCTGTTCATCCATGCTAAAACTTTTTCTTACAGACAAAGCGTGAATATGCCGCACTTCGAACCTGCGATAACGCTTGGACTTGATCGCGGACTGGTTCCAGCCCCTTTGTATCGCAATCGCTTTGGTCAGCAAACGTACAAATTTTCAGCCCTGGCTTATGAAGGAGTTCGTTCGGAGCAGGAAAAGGCAAGAATGATGTCTCAAGAATTATTTGAAAACGAAGCTTTTCGAGACACTGCAACTATGGAACATTGAAATTCATTTTGGTAAAGGGTATAGAATAAGGTCTTGGGGCGTCAATCAGTCCCGCCCGAGGGATGCGCTCCCCATACGACTTCCATTTAGAATCCATTCAGAACCGCAGTGGCGTATGAGTGCGTATGCGGCCTGTACAATGACTTGCGGTGGCCAGCCATTGTATAAGTTACAGCTTTTAACTTCTCAGAGAAGTCTGGTACCCAGTAATTGACCTTAGAGGGATGGAAGGCTCGGTTGGCCTAGGCGGATATCGATCCGGGATATGAACCCGTGAATGTGCATGTGAAATAATACGCCACTTGCCACTACACCACCACGCCCTTACACTTCGGTAATCAGTCAAAAAGATGTATGCCAAAAGAAGGAACACTTCTATCATATAGACTCAGATTAGCTGCGTGCTTGAACCTAGGCCTTTGTCATGGGCAAAGGATCTGATCACATTCAAGGATAAAAACCCAGTTAAAAGTGTAAATCATTAACACCATGGGCTTGGGAACTTATGGAAAAATTCATTTGAGGAGCCCTTTGGATAATGCTAAGGGAGTAGCGAAGACTACATCCAAAAGTAGTCAATCAAACCACGCAGGTGGCCTAATCTGGCCTCTCACAAGGTTTCCAACCTGAGATCCGGAAGCTCACTTATTAGCTTCACCTACCAAAAAATCTGTGCTAGTCGACTCGAAAGACCATGACTCCCAGAAATGGTATCCGCTAGATTGTGGTAGCTTTTATGAATTAGGGATGCAGGAAGATTAAAAAAAAGATTGATAAGAATTAAGTTAAAAGGAGTGCCCGCAGTGAGAAATTGTTAACGACGCTAGGCGCTCATCGCTCATACCGAGCGACAGCACTCGTAAAAGTGATGATGAGAGAATAAGCAATGATCCTAGGGGAGAGTTGGGAAAACTAAAGAGACAACAGGCGTTATCGAGAGAAAAATTCATTAAATACTTATAACAAATAATACTCGAAATTTGCCGATTATCACAGAAATGCATGTGAGTGTCAACAATAACGACCGAAAGTCTGAAAGAATATCCTAAGGAGAGAACCATCCCAACCACCACTACCAGAACCACTGCATTCTATATGCAGGGGGATGGAAATAGGCTCCCAAATGGAAAGCAACCTAAAGCGCAAAAAAACGGTGAAGAACCATGGCAGTAGAGGAACATGTCGCTATCAAGAGCAAGCAGAGGCAGCGAGTTAGGGTGAATGAAAAAAACGACTAGAGCGATCAAACATGCGGAAACGATGGACCATGACAACTCAATTTAATTCGGTTGACTGCTATGCTGATGGCTCCGAAGAATCAAAGCGGATTTCTTCCTCTGAAAAGAGGAACAAAGACCAAATTATGACTTTGAGATGATCTATGAATATGCCTTTCATGCACTCACTTCTGCTTGGACTTGCAGGAATATGAATTCTTCCAACAGCATTAGGTACTTTGAATCGGCGTCCATTCCCTTGGACTGGTTTGCCACCAGCCATTCACCTTTGAGAACTTCTATTGACAAGGACAAGGGATCGTCCAGGAAATGGATTCAATCCATGTTCGTCGCGGTAGTGACGCTACTGCCAAGGGAGAAACACATTTCATGAATTCGAGTGAATATAGAAGACATATGAAGGCGGAGGTGGTGTAGCGGTAAGTAGTGCTCTATCTCACACGCACGGTCATAGGTTCGAACTCACATCGATGTCCACCTAGGCCAACCAAGCAATTCATCCCATCCGGATCGGTCAATTGGTGCACAATGCGTGTGGAAGGATAAAAGCACTGGATGGCACTTCGGCTGGTCACCGCAAGTTCACAACACTGGGAGCATCCGGACCGATATATCCAGCTTTGAATCATATGTGAATAAGCATTAGACATCATAAACCTATATTTCATGGGAATGTCTCAATTGTGTTTACAAAGATACAAATTCTATGAGAAACGATAAATCACACGATAAGAGATTAGAAAAATGAAGGAATGAAAGCGACTTATAGAGAAGGCTGCTTTGCCAGTGGATGTTCACTCATAATAAACGCTGAATAAGTTCTTCAAGCAAAATTATCTCGTAGTTAAGTTTTCTAGCAGCTTTATAACCAGAAATCAATTCCTTCGAAAGTAGACATAACCTTCCCGCAATTTATTCTGCCTAAGCAGTAGTAAAAAGTGACGTCAACGCAAGTACATATTGGTGAAGCCGGAGCCCGTGATCAAAGGCCAGTGAAATCAGTGCTTCTATTCTCTTAATTTTCTTACTGTCAAGGTACCCATACCACTTCCTCTACTCTATGAAGCTTTGCTAATGACAAACGAGAAGTGATAGGGACTTTGAAAGAATAAGAGGACGCAACGCATCAGAAGCGAATTGAACGAAGAATGGATACATTCGACAAAACAACAGAGTGATGCCAAAATGCCGTCGAGTTCGATTTCATTGTTTGCCTGTGAAGCCTTTGTTTTCTAGGGAAGGTTACCAATAATTTCCCAGGGTACCATGAAAGCAGCAGTGAATGGAGAGCGCAAGTGCCCAGGAAGGCGCGTAATGGAAGAGCGCAATCCGGTTTTGGCTATCTTCTCCCACCAGTCACCCCATATGGGGTTCCCGGCTGATACTGACCAGAACTTGAATCGCGTAACGTTGGCGCTAATGAAGCGCTCAAGCACTTCCGGATTTAAGATGATGAGAGCGAGGGAAGAAAACGGATAGTGGACGAACGAGAGAGAGNGAGAGAGAGTGGCTCAATGAAATCGGATCGACTCTGTTCACGGCGGTCGTTAATCTTTAGAATTTATATTGTAAGGCATCGCTTCAACTCTCCAATCAGTTCCCACTTATATTAATGCAACCAATGGACTCCTATCTAGTGGGGAATGATGCACTCGGCATCAACCACTAGTGGAGATACGAATTATGTTTAATCTTAACTGTAAAGGGAAGAGGTGTTTGAATGCGCTTTTGGCTTATTGGATGTATACAAAAACGTTGAAATCAATCTATCAAAGCGCCAAAAATGGCCAAAAAACACCAAATTCCCTGGTAAACCTGGTCTTCATCACTCATCTGGGTTCCAAGAGGCTGTCTAGAAGAAGGAGCAAAGATTTGAAATGTATTTCACTCAAGTTGACGAATAATATTACTTCAAAGTCATGATCCTTCAGACGCATGATATAATACATCAAAAAATAGTGTAAAGGAGGTTTCGATATTAATATTGGGATCAGTAAATAACGACCTTAGAACAGATAGTGATCGCTCAAAAACTATGGATATTAACCACTAAATTATAGCAGTAATTTTACATTGCAATACAAACTTAAATTGAATAGCCATATATTCAGATTAGGAAGTTCGGAAATCATAGTTATGTGCCTTGCCCGCGAATTTTTCGGAGAAGCTTTGAAGAAGTCACTTGGAGAACGTAGAATGGTTCATTCGCCCTCGGACTTTGTCGGAACATACACAGATAGTTCTAACATCTTCGCTTCCGAGCCCATTGCACTTTTCTCTACACGGTGTCTGTGGTATCACACTATTCGCTCATATCTTTTTGTACAACTACCACCTCTTACCAGCGTTATCGCTGTCCTTGAGACAAAAAAAAAGTGGTAGAGGAATTGGGTGAACGTCGTCAGTTTTCAGTACTCCCAGTCAAAAAGGGATTAAAAGAAAATATCAGCTTAGTATTAAACTAGTTCAAGACCGGTTCTACGACGTTCCGACGAGAAGCTGACGAGACAGAAAGAAATGTGTGGTGAACGATGGTTGTGCAAATCGTCGAGGCATACGAACAGGTTTCAAACTGTTGCAGGATAAATCGAGATCGAGTACAGACAGAAGCCTACATAGCGATAAAGGAGTGAACGTTTAGTCCACACAAAAACAGGTAGTGAAATGCTATGATGAAGACGGTGAGAGACGCATTG
>UZAF01016129.1:68581-79341 GCA_900617895.1 Haemonchus placei
CTGTCATAACGAGGCAAAAGGTCCGCGACAGCCGCGTGCGGCGTATCGATTACACAAAACCGTTCCTACTGCCCGCCTCCCGACGCACTTCACACACGCATGGTCATGTGTTCGAATCCCGGATCGATTCCGCCTGGGCTAACCGAGCCTTCTATCCCTCCGGGATCGGTCAATTCGTGCCAGATTCGCCTATGAGGATAAAACAACAGACCTGTACATGGACTGGCCATCGCAAGCCATTGTATAGGCCACATACGCATTCAATACGGCACTAAAATTCTAAATGGAAATCGAATGCATAGGAGCACGGGATATAAGCCGGGATTGATTACGACCAAGGCTCCGGTAAAGTGATTTATGATAGGAATTCAGGTAATTGGGTCTGGTGAAGGATAATAACAAATTCGAACAGCATTTGTCAATAAAGTTCGTGTAGTTAAACTCAAGAAATAAACCGTTTTGGCAAGTTGACCGATCCTTTTCAGGATGCGCATCGCATACGACTTCTATTCAGAGTCGTAATAGCGCTTCGAATGCGTATAGGTCCTATACAATGAATTGCAATGGCGAGCAGACATATAAAACAGGCTTCCAATCCCTGGGATGAGTCTAGTGCTGAGTGTAGAAATAACGCGAGTGAACTTACATTCGATTATTAACAGGACCGTATCACAGTAAATTAGCAACGTTTCAAAGTCTACCCTACAATGACTAGGTATTTCTCTACGAAATTTATTCCACATCTATTAGCTGCCTGCTACAGACAGACTTGTCGGACGAAACAACCGGTAAACAGATAGAGACTTGCAAGGCGATCAGCAATGATTGGCTTTTGTTCTCCATGATGTGCTTATCGTTTCAAACTAGTTTGGTGATACAAAGTTTGATGACCGAATAAGCAGGAATGGAGTGGTTAGTAGCTGTAAGAAGGATTGAACATATAATAGGTACCTGATGTCGTTCAGTTGTAAAGGGATAAGCGCAGTAATTTAGAAGTATAGGTCATACGCACCTGTAGAAAAAAGCTAAATAATTCTACGCCCTTTTTTGTAATAACTTTTACCACTTTTTGGAAGATTTATGGAACAAATCCAAGACCAAATGAGTAGTACACTTGAAGCCCACAAGGTTTTCTTTCATTTCAGTTGGATTGATGCGTATCAAACTCGTTTCGGAAGAAAAAAAAACATACTTTACATTAGCTGGCAAACGCAAGTGAGACCGAAAGCGAAGTAACCGCTACGATTTGAAGTGAAATTGACCCCAGTGGAAAGATTAAGAAAAAAGAGAGTTGCCAGAAACTTTACGTCTATATCAGTAATGGTAATGATATAATTTCAATAATAGCTGATAAATAAAGCAGCTGAGCGAGAGGGCCAGAAAGGCAACCTCAAGAAAACGGGTTGCTCTCATACGACCCAATTACCAATCCGGTTACGACCGGTATGAATATATGTTAAGAAGCCCATACTGATAGATTGCGGAGTCTCGAAAGAAAGTGAATATACTGTGGGCGCTTTCGATCCGTACTTAGTTATAACTAACAGGCTCTGAGACATCCCGATCATTCTAATATAAGATCGCATTACTTCGATGTTTGCCCCAAAAGAAAAAATGAGTTCGCTTCAAGCCTACATAGAATGAACAATTAAGTGGAAAAACTAGAAGAATTTCAGAATTGCATTGTTTTACTATCAATGACCTTCTCTCATAAGTTAATGTTCGCGCTAGTTAGGCTCGAATGTACATATCTATGATTTATAATAAAATTCGAACATGCAGACATTCTGGAGTCAACCTTGGAAACCTTGCTTAACGGCACTTCCACCAACTGCGCTTCATTAAAAAGTTTGAAAACACTCAGACGAGAAAGCAAAGCACTATTCTTCAGGTTGTTTATAGGTGACATTTAGATCGTGCCTGAAACTTCCCAGCTCTAGATGTGGCATAACTGAGAAGTTGGATGTTCGAAAATCCAGAAAGAAATACAATGAGTTGTGGTGGCCAGCCGATGTATAAATCAGGGTTTTTGTCCTCCCAAAGAGTCTGGTTCCAATTACCCAATCCTGGAGGGATGGAAGGCTTGGTTAGTCTAAGTGGATATCGATGCTGGATTCGAACCCGTGATCGTGTCTGTGTGAGGTACGCCACATGTTCTGAGAGTCTGTCTTCTGAGACCTACTCAAAAGAAGCGCTTATGAACCTAATCAATTATTAGTAGCTCAGCTCTTGGGAAAGGCAAATCTCATGATATTCAGGTGTGAAGGAAAGTCCCACAACTCCCAAAATATTCCCATACGCCGACACAGCTTTTTTCATTAGTCGGCAACCACCATACAGCATTATAGAGGTACAATTTGAATTTTTGACGTGTTGAAGACTAAAGGATGAAAGATAAAGTTTCTGGCGTTACTCAATCCCGTTTCTGGGAAACGCCGCGCATTTGACTCCCATCCAAAATCGTAGTGGCGATTCGGATGCGTACGTGAAGTATACAATTATTTGCTGTGGCTAGACAATGCACAAGTCGATGCCTTTATCCTCACAGACGAGTCTGGCACCAATCAATCGACCCCGAAGGAATAAGGTATTCTGGACGTAGGCGCTTATCGATCCGGGAGTCAATTCCCGGACCATGTCACTTGCTACTTTACCACTTCCGCCATTCTTGAGGGCTATGGCACAAAATTTGGAAGTGAATGGAACGATTTCAGAAAAAAAAAACTATTCTGGCGAACACATGTCGCCACCACTGTACCTTTAACTGGTAAGTAGTGACTAAAGGATTAATGCAGATAAATTGGACGGAGTGAAAAAATCGTTATTCTTGGTCTTTCAAATTGTGGCGTTAAAACAAATAAACAATAATTCGAAAACAAAAAAGTTCGAGAATGCCTTGAGTTTTTTGTGTGGCTATTTTAAGAAGAAAGGGTTTTCCATTTCAAAGTGTTCTGGGTCCATTCACGACCAATGTTACCTCAGGTTTTCGTCGTATCTTGACTTTTCATAGAAAGAGCACCTATTTTTGAGTAGATAAGTCATTAGGGCAGTTGGCAGCTCAAGGGTGTTCGCCCGTCAAGTAGTACTAGCAGTCACTTTTCGACTTTGCTTTTCTCATGCTCTTTTGGCTAGTGAGAGGCTCTTGCGCGTAGTAGTCCACGATGTGGAAAGAGTTCGACTCAATAGAACTGGTCAGACTAATTCGCAATTGCCACTGTGTAAGTGTGATCGCAGCGATACAGGCTTTTGTCACGCCGTTGTTTCCGTTGTTTGTACTATTTTCTACTCAACACTGAATGGATTTAAAACGCTTTGACGGAATCCATTAAGTGCGGTAAGATGGGCAACAATAATGCCGTTCATTCCGTGACTTCCCCATTAAGAGCTATCCAGGCGCCAATAACTCTGTGATTCCAATCTAATTTCTCAGGTAGACGAGGTTTTCGTGGTAAGTGGAGTTGGTTAAGATAAGATTCGAAGGGTTCAGCCGCAGTTACGAGGTTACATCGGAAAATGACGTACATATCGAAATGTCACTCGATACAGATGTCGAACAACACAAAAAAAACCTGCTTGGCGTAGATAAGCGCTGGGTACTCTTAAGCAACAAATACATGGGCCTTAACAAAAGAGAATATGGAAGTCACCCCAGGTTAGATGGGTTATATCGAGAAGAAGCTCAAAGTCCAACTCAAAATCTTCTTGAAGAGCAGATGCATGTTACCAATGTCTAATGCCCTTTTGTCCCAATATACGTCACATACTTCCTATCCCCGAATGTGCTGAGCCAAGCAAGCATGTTGGTTATACTCCTGCCCAAGTGGTGAGAACCAAAACATACAGCCCTCGCACTAAGGTCTGCGAATTACTAACCCAACACAAATTGAAGTTCCACATGATGACGAATGGTGGCATAGTGAACTTTATGATGCGACTTTAAATGTCGTACGAATGTCAAACGCTCGACTTACCTCCACACAGAGCCTCATCGTATGAGGATGCATTGTCCCTCTGTCCTTTTACGTACGGGTACGGCAGAACTAAAATGGTGATGTGAGAAATGACGTCTATCCAGCGCTATATTCTTAAATAGTTCAATGCTAGCCAATAAATTAAAAATGTTCCAAACTAATTTAAGCCAAGCTCTTTAATTGCTTCGACTTCAAATATACTACGTAACAACCTTCAAATCGTGACAACAATTCCACCGGTATTGAAAAGTATCTACACAACGGGTAATTCCTACCAGTAACATGAACCTAATACGCAACAAATTAGCAACCACTTAACAGACACCAAAACAGAATATAACTTTGGTATGGCAACAAAAAGATCAAAATAACTCGAACAGACGCTAATGTCGACTGACTAACATTAACGGAAAGGACATTACAAAATCATTTAGGTATGCGGCGAAGCTCATTGGTGAGCCACAACGTAAACGCCAAAAGAGTCATGGAACCACACTGATGGAGTGATGCCAGCCAGACTGGCACATAGTACAACTGAAAAATCGATTCCAATCAATGTGAGTCGAAAGTATCTCACTAACGGCAAGCCAGCTGCGAATCGCTGACAACAAAAATGAAGTAACCCACCAACGTATAGATACCAAGCAGCACCTGACCGTAGCCCATAGCCATTGTGGCGTGAAGGGCGATCTTCGCCCGACGGTTCAAACGCATTCGACATCCGACCAGCCATGTGGCGGTGATTGTTAACAGCGTCAAGTACCCCTGGAAGTTTGTGACCGTTATCCTTTACACAATGAAACACTACATCCAGCCGAAATTAAAACTTTTCATTCATAAATAATGTACTTAAATGCTCCTGAATAAAGTATTTGTAGAGTAAGCAAGAGAGTAGGTATATCTGAGGTAGGACTATCTAGTAAGACCCGAAAAAACGATCACTAATTTCTCACACAATAAACCCTACACTACTGCAGGTACTTTCGCAACCAGTCAGTTCGTTCAGCTGATTTCTTAATATAAGGCTGACGGTTACGAGAGACGGGAAGTAGGAACGGTTTTGCGTAATCGATCCGCCGCACACGGCTGTCGCGGACCATTTTCCTCGTTATAACAGTTCTAGCGTTTTTCATACAGCTCAATCGCTATGCGATTATTACTTATAGCATATTCTACTGTTAGTTCTTTTGTTCCTGTAGATCTTACTTGCTGCTGCATTCTTACTTGCCACGAAACGGTCGGGCGCGACGCAACTTTCGCCGCGCACGACCGTTTCGTTCATACATAATGCTCCACACCCGATGGTTACGCTCGGCCTCACGTCGCGAGGGCGACAGGTCCTTGTTACAGAGCTTTGGCTTACTACTGTTCCACACCCTTCTTATTCTCCTGATCTCAACCATTCTATTTCCTTTAAGCTTCTCAAGCACTTCCTGGCTAGAAAAAGTCGGCCTTTTCCGATGATCTAAAGATGGTAATAGCTGACTTTTTCAACTCACAGCCTTACTCTTTCGGGAGAAGGGAGTAGCCGGCTTGCCTTCCCTTTGGATGAATATCGTAGGTAATAAGAAGAACTTACAACTTGTTAGTTTGATGAGTAAAAGTTCAAAGTTAAAATTGCCAAAACATTAAAAAGTTCACCCGAGTGTATCAAGACTATTGCATTCAGTAATAGTTCCAACATTCTACAGTTTTGAAACCGTGAGGTTCCGGCATCCTAGTTTTAGGGGCACTGTGCAATGTTTTTTTTCTCATCGAAGATAAAGACTCCTTTACATGGGATTCAAGAATTATAACCACGTAGGAGGAATAAAAATTAATAGGTATAGGTCTCGATGTGATATCAGTGAAAGACACTGAACTCAATTACCACGTATTCATTACCACACTAACCAACTGCGCATCTGCTAAAACAATAGCATACTGGAAAGAAGGTCTCTAATGGTAGTAGGTGGACTTCTTTATATGCTGGTAAGCCAACTAGTCGCTAAATTTCATTTTTATGCAAAACTACATTCCTAAAATGAGTCTGATCTGTCACGAAACATATTTCGCCTCCTTCAGAAGTTTACAGAACGGAGTAAACAGATCCCAGAGAACAGGCAAAGTGCGGTTATCATAATTAGCCAGTCTATCCAACGAAATTGATTAAAACAAATGCAAAAATTTGGCAGGGAGAACTAAAAAAAAATCTGAGGCTCTAAATCAAGCAACTTTCGCAGGGCTACGTTTTCGGGTTGATAGATGCGAACTGTATTAACTCACCAGATTTCTGTGAATGAACTGTGTGGTAACATCATTCTCGAAGAAATTCTTCCATGTCGGGGATCGTGAGAGCATATTTTCTGGTATCCAGGAGTCAGCAAATTTGGGCCATGAATTATAAACCAAACCAGCATCCAATCCTGCGACAAATGCTCCTGAAAAGTAGCAGACCTCTTACCATTTTTAGAAAATTTCGCTAAACCCTTCTTTCAAAAGCTTCGTCACAAAGTCTATACAACTCACCCATGAATGCAGTTAAGAAAACGAGTCCTTTGGAACTGTGTGATAATATGCGTAACTTACGGAAATTAGGCAAATTCGCCAACTGAAATTCGCATTTTTGTACCCAACTAATGGCAAAGCAAAGAAGGTAAGAAAGATGACTAAAGAGAACCTGTGACTGAGGCGATACAAAGTGACTAATTCCATTGTACAGGAAAAGGGAGTAGAGCAGGAAAGCCATAGTAAGATGAGTTGCAAGTCGATACTGAGATACTCTCGGGACACTAGACTCGGAATTGTTTGAAGGATCCAAGCCCGACTTAACCATCCACCACCCGATAGCGCCCTATAAAACATATTTGAACATAAGTGCCTTTATCGATGATATTCACTGGCCCTAACTTCGAGATGTTCTCCATCAATCACTGGTGTTTCATTAGTATTATATAATTCTGTTTAGTCATCACTATCAAACAATTAAGAATACGAAAAATACTCAATCAGGGCAGCTCAAAGGTAGGCTGGTTACTTTTCATCTAATCTGTATTTAAAAATCCTGGGCGAAGCGCTTTTGCGCGCTTTAACTAAATGGGAGGGAGTGATATCAACTGCATACTAACCTGTGCAATGATGAGTGCTGTGGCAATGGCCATACGCCTCTTCATTGTGGTGGGAAAGTATCCGCGAGCCCAAAAGTATGCGCAAGGCAGCAAAAAAATCTGTAATGGTGAAAATCTCACGACATGGAGGATGAGGATGGGGAAGCTACCTACAATTCCGGTGATGCGGCCCCACATGCGATGGCCGTACTCCATGTGCCAAATAAATTTGAACTGGGCCAAAGTCATTTCTTCGTTTGACGACTTGCTAAACTAATCTGACTGTGAAACTTGTACACCGTTCAACTGCATCTGACAATAGATTGTGGATCAGTAACTTACTACTTATACTCAGGATACGATTTGTAACGTTCAAACTCCTCTTCCCATTCCTTCTGACTTAATGGAGGTTTCATCGTGCGGAATAAATCCCAGTTCACCATGCTCAGGCCGGACTCTGTTAATCTGCAAAGAAAGAAGTTTACTAAAAATCGAGCATTCACCTGTTTAATGTCGCCCTTTCATACCTAGTAAGTCCACCTATGGCAACAGCGCCATAGCACATTCCAGCACATAGGATCAACCAGTAACCTACTCGTTTGCGCTGCTGCTCATTCACTCCAGATACATCGATTCCAAAACGACGCGCTGGATCCTTCCTTTAAAGAAAATGTAACATTTTTAAGACCACACAAATGTCGAGTACTTACAAATGTGAACTAACAAAAAAAAACGACCAGTAAATACATTAGGTCCGTAAAAATCGAACACTTCAAAAATTAGTCGGAAACAAACTAAGGAACGATTAGGACAATGATTTGCAATTTTCAAAACGCTATCCATGTAGAACCTTTTACAAAAGTAAACCGAGGAAGCTTCATTCAAAAGCAAGCGGGTGGGATTAAAAAAGTGAGTAAACTCTAGTTTAATAAATTAGTTGTTGACGCCATGTATGTTGCTACCGTACCTTTCAAAAACCTGCAGGATCGCAATTGTGAGAAAAAAAANAAAAAAAATATCAAAAACTCACGCAACTTGGAGAAAATTGTGCTTCAAAACAGAAGAGAAGGATGTGTGAGCATAGTGCACTCGGCCATTGAGTCCTGACAGACTACGTACGGCCACACGGAAAAGCAGTGACATCCTACTGAACTCTATAAGAAGTGTGACCTTAAATCCAAATTCACACACTATTCAAAATTATTCGAAGT
The DNA here is from genome assembly GCA_900617895.1 of Haemonchus placei. NCBI lineage: Eukaryota > Metazoa > Nematoda > Chromadorea > Rhabditida > Trichostrongylidae > Haemonchus > Haemonchus placei. The sequence goes on from UZAF01016129.1 coordinate 76,850, forward strand.
ATATGAAGGTACAAGACATGTGTAAAGAGCTCTTTCCCTCTCTATGGTTGCTAAGTGAAAAACTATCAACAGTATTCGACAAATTTTACCTCAGTAAACTGCCTGGTTTCCTTGCAAATGTTCCAGTGTTGAAATATCAACATTGCCGAAGAACAATCTATCACCATGTGCTTTTAGGGGAAAACTTTATTGAATCCATACAGAACTCTCACATTCAAAAGTCAAACAGAAAACAAAGTATTTCCAACAAATAAAGATGTACATCTTTAATAGATCGAGACTTAGAACACTATAACTAGAACCTACTCTACGCACTAAGCGGACATGCAACAGTTGACAAAGAAATTGTACTACCTAGACGCAGTACAAACTACAGCTAATCTCGCCCTACCTATAGTCTTGTTACTCAATTTATCTGATTGAGCAACTGATTGTAAATGGATTTATGTGATTCGGAAGATCTGCGAATAAAAACTCTAGAACTATTTAATCAAGCGCACTTTAGAACCACTGATTCGAGGTAGCGAGGCCATCAACATATTTCATCAAAAGTTTCGTACATAACCAAAATCTAAATATAATTAGAAGCTTCAACTAAAAATAACTCTCAGAAAAGGACTTTAAAACGTAAACCATTTAAAAGCTCGGCTTTATTCTGAATAGTTGACGTTGGTGAGTATCCTAAGCATGAGCATCATCCTCAGTTGGTGGAATAGGCAGTTTTGGTGTCATTCCCAAAACGTCAAACTTGAAACGCCAGTAAGCGACTACCTGAAATAAAGCCCTGCTTCCTTCTCATCAGACCAAGATTTAGGGTCTAGGGTACATGAGTACTGAATCCATGAAAGTGATGACATAAAATTGAAGTAGTGAAAATGAGTGCTTTCCTACCATCCTATCCCAAATGTTTCCAAGATCATTCATCGCCGGTCTCACATCCAAAATCGTGAAGAGCTTCGAACGAGGATCAACAGAACCGCCATCGTAGTAATCAATGACATACTGCACCTGAAATCAATGCGGATGTTTCAATAGGCAGCATCACGGAAGTTTTATAGGAGAACATAAACAAACCTCTTTAACTCCACACCTATCAACTATCCAGTCATGCCGGTCAAACGGGAGATTGTAACCCAGGAACAATTTACGGAATCGAGCACGAGGTGAAATTTTCTTTGCATCTCCTTTGAAGCTCTTCAGCTTAGGCTCAGCACATTCACTAAATGCCTAGATAATCGACTGAGTGATGGTAAAATTTTGCTCCACGAAGGAAAAAAATTTATCCGGAACTTAATGACGTGACTACGCATGAATTATATTTGTAGCCTTATTGATAAGCTTTCTTTACTAACAGTAGAAACAATAATTGGTGTCCTACTTCAAGTAACCACTTATTTTCAAAAAACGAGTTTTCTTCAAAGGGGAAGGTTAAAGGAGAATGGATTAACGCACGGATGTAAGAGATTCTCCCATTTTAGCACCTCTCGCCATGCCTCTTCATTGTTGGCGTTATGTATTCGAATGATGTTTTCCATGTCCTTTGCAGTGAGTTGGTCGTCCTGCCAACGCCATCCTTTTCTAAAAGTAGTAGAGCACATTAGTAATAGTAGAGATCTGATGACAAATAACATTTCGAGGAGCAAATGCAATTCAAAAAGTACAACTCATCTAAACTTACTTCAACATAGCATTCCAAAACATTTGGGGACTAGGGTATGTCCACGTATCATTTGTTCCAGCCTGAAAGACATGAGAATATTCGACACCAAGGTCAGGAAATCAAAGTTGCTTCGAATCAAATCAAATTCGTGTTTCACGGTAAACTGAAGAAAGCTAAGTAATTTAATCTTGGGGCACTACAGTCTTCCTAGATCCACTGCAGAATAGCGCAAAAACGGACCTACCTACCTTAGGAATCGTAGACTTCTCGCGAGCCAAAGGCAGAGGAAATGGTTGGTCGGGGGCAGGCTTCTGGTTTGGATGTTCCAGCTCCTAAAACGTGAACATCAAAACTTCTCCCTACATATGATGATTATGCATGTTTCAAAAGACCTACAAAACTTTTTAGTAAACGGTTAGAATGAGCTTTCGAGTAGAGCATGCTGTTAAGCAATTTAATCTTCGAACTTTGAAGTTTTTCGAGCTATGATCTCATTTAGGAATGTATCCATCAATCTACTTCCATTGGCTGCTTTCATACTTCGACTTGCGCGCCGGCTCGCGTTGGACACGGCCGTACATTTAGAAGTGGGGTGCGAGCGGCCATGCGCGACAGCGGCCCTATCCAAGCGCGTGACAGCAGCGGGTACCAATCGATACCGCAAATCGAAGATGGATGCTATCACACGCTTGGATATGGCCGCCGTCGCGCATAGCCGCTCGCACCCCACTTCTAAATGTACGGCCGTGTCCAACAGCGAGCCGGCGCGCAAGCCGAAGTATGAAAGCAGCCATTCGAAACCATTGTTCAATGCAACAGCGACGGCATTGCA